>KK112193.1:18211-72497 GCA_000611955.2 Stegodyphus mimosarum
AACAACAGTAGGGGTCTATCTGACCCAAGGGGTCGAATGGGGGTCTATTGGGACTCGAAGGAAAAACAGTTCTTAATACGCAAATCACACATATCTAACTGCGTACGTAAAAATTTAAAATATTTTTATAATTGACTTAATATTATATTCTTTATAGAAAATAAAATAATAAATCAGAAAACAATCTGCCCTTCTTTTCCTTATGGGTTTTCGTATGTATACCGTGACGTCACAACTTGACCTTGTGACCAGTTTGTAATTTGCACGACTCATAGTATGTAGCCAGAAGAGCGATTGAGGCTTATCCGTGTCTCTTGCTGGCGAACCCATCAATCAATTGGGAGCCTTTGGCGTAGACTTGGCGAGCGACGACACTGTCGTTGGCTTTCTATGCATTAAGCGCGAAGGCAAAGAACCTCTATATAAAGAAGGAAAGGCTCCATAGACGTAATGTAAACCACTTTGTCTGCAACGCTGCTACAAAGAAAAGGGAACATTCACCAAGGGATTTGGCGACGGAATCTGTTGGCGAGAATTTCCTCTCTGTGATGTGCCGGTTCTTTGGTACCTAGCCGACATTTTCCCCATCCGCGACATGTATAGGAAATTGAGGAATACGGGTTAAGATGAATCGTTCTTTGACTTGTCGCGATAATTTAAACTCGGAAATGATGAAATATTAGGTGAAGTTTCACTTTCACTGGCTGTTGAACTTCCATTGTAGCTATTTCCTTATGGGTTACCTTTTATTTGTTTTAACGCCTGCTATACATATTTGTAGCACTTTCTTATATCAACTTCGAAATTTATGTTCCAGCTTTGGCGTTTTTTGGCGACAGATATTTCACGCATGCGCAGTTGTTTCCCATTTCGTTGGAAGGGAGCCACTTCTGCTTCTGCGAAGTTTTCCTTCTTAACAGTACATATTCTTTGACGAAGGGAATCTTCAGTACTCCGTTTTCTTTCTTCTTATGTATGTGGTTTGAGTTCTTTTAGTTTTTTTCTTTTTTATACGGCAGTTAAGCATCGTGTCGTTGGTTCGCTCTTTGTCTCCATATGAGTCAGATGCATATGTGCGCTTGTCCAATTCTACACTGGATGCTACAAACGCAAATATCATATGCATTTTCAGCTATCTTTGTGAACTGTGAACAGTATTAAATGCTTGTAGTGTCATTAATACTACTATTATATCTACTATTGGATAATTAGTTATTGTTTCTATAAAACTATTCGTTTAGTTTTGATATCAATTTTAATTATTGTTATTTGTTAAAAGGTAAGCTTTAATAATGTGGATTAGTATAATATACCAACTTAATTTTAACTTATTTACAGAACCCTAATTTAAAAATGACAGCTTCAGTATCTAAAAAGAAATGTCGGTATTATTCATTGGATTACTTAAAATTTGGATTTATTTGTTCACCGACAAATGAAACTATTCCTATGTGTCTTATATGCGAAAAAACTTTTGGAAATGAATACATGAAACCGTCAAAAATGAAAGATCATCTTGAAAGGCTTCATTCAGATAAAAAAAATGAAGAATTAGAATTTTTCAAAAAACTCAAAAAAAAATTCACATGTCGACCAACTCTAAAAAGTTTTATGAAACAGTCTACTGAAATTGAAAATGAAGGAGGATTAATTGCTTCGTACAAGATTTCGCTTAATATAGCAAAGAGGGGAAAACCCCACACAATCGCAGAAGAAATTGTAGTACCTGCAATTAAAGACGTCATTGAGAATGTGATGAAAAAAGACTCTACTAATGTTTTAAAGTCTTTGCCATTAAGTGCAAATTCTGTAAAACGGCGTATTGACGAAATGGCCGAAGAAATAGAAAACACAGTAGTTTCGGAGCTAAAAAATTGCAAGTTCTCTATACAACTTGATGAATCTGTTTTTGGCGTTTCTGCTATTCTTATGGCGTATGTTAGATATTTCAGTAAAATTAAAGGAGAAGTCATTGATGAATTTTTATTTGCTAAATATCTTGAAACCGATGGGAAGGGAGTGACAATTTTTAGATGTTTACAAGAATATTTAAATAAATATGACATTCCGCTTGAAAATATAATAGCAGTAGCCACAGATGGTGCACCTTCTATGGTAGGGCGTTACCGAGGTTTTGCTACATGCCTGAAAGAAAAAGTGCCCGGTATTCGTACTATTCATTGTGTGTTGCATAGACACAACTTAGTAGCAAGATATCTGAGTTCAGAGTTACATGAAGCTTTACAGTTTTGTATTAAACTTATTAATCAAATTAAAGCTCAACCTCTTAAATCAAGATTATTTGCCAAACTTTGTGAGAAAAACAATGAGTTATTTAACCAATTACTTCTGCACACCGAGGTTAGATGGTTGTCTAGAGGTGTATGCTTGCAACGGCTCGTCAATTTATTTGACTCCACGACAGAATTTCTGAACGAAATAAATCTTGTTCTAAGTAATGAACTCCAAAACAATAAGAACCATATTTTTTATTTAGCAGACTTATTTGGAAAATTTAATGACGTTCAAACAAAACTGCAAGGAAAAGATGTAACAATTATCCAAGCTCGGACAATACTGTTAGCCTTCCAAGTAAAATTAAATTTATTTAGATCTTCATTGCTACGTAAGGATTATAAGTATTTTTCAAATCTGGAACAATTAAAAATAAAAGAAGAAGACTTGGAAATATATACAAATCATCTTCAAAAATTAAGCGATGATTTTAAACTGCGCTTTGTTGATTTGGAAAACATCGACATCCCTGATTGGATTATTGCGCCATTTTCGGCGCAAATTGATAACGTCGACATCAACATACAAGATGAGCTTGCTGAACTATTGTCCGATCTTGAAGCAAAAACGCTTATTAAAAATTTGACAATACATAAATTTTGGACTAATATAAATATAAAGCAAAAATATGTGAAACTTTACGAAATGGTTCAGCCATTTTTACTGGCTTTTCCAAGTTCGTATATGGTTGAAGCCGGTTTCAGTCACGTTAATTCAATTTTAACTAAAAACAGAAATAAATTAAATGTGGAGCTTCGAGGGGACTTACGGTTAAAATTGACTAACTTCGAACCCAATATAGCGAACCTTGCCAAGAAACACCAGGCACACTCATCTCATTAAGAAGTAAAAAATCTGTAGCTACTTTGCTTACTGTTTTTGATTTATTAAATATTTAGACTAATATATATTTTTATTTTAATTACCTGAAAATTACCTTTGTGGGGGTCTATGGAGATTTCGAAAAATTATATAGGGGGCGATGATCAAAAAAGTTTGGCGACCCCTGGTCTAATTTCTTTTATACATCGTTTTAGATTTATTATAGAATAGATTAAATAGAACAATAAATTGAATCGAACATGCGGCAGCAATTAAATAATCCTTCACCTGATATAATTTTTGCACATTCTGTGTTATAAAATGAATGACATGTAGCGCTGTTAAGTAAACCTATCACCAGAGTGTTGCTATGGTAAACAAATAGAGCGAATTTTAAAGAGTGCATTTATTATATTGTGATTTATGCGCTATCGACAAAGTACACTGCTTGCCACCCAAATTCCAACACCAAGAAAGACAAGAGATATCACAACAAAATTTATTTAGTAGATAACATGTTGACAAAGGATCAAATGATTAAATTTATAGACGTCTGTGAAGTGTGGTTCCTTCCAGAATCAGTAGCTAGGGTAGCCGCCATTGTTGGAGATCACCGCTGCACACGCCTCGGCATTGATTCAAAGAGACGATGTGTCCTTGCGGTACAGCAGATCAAGCAGCTTCCAAACGTTGCCAAAGTTGATCTGGTGTAGCAGCTTGGAATGTAATCTGGGCCAATCGTTCAGCAACCACGGACCACATGTTTTCTGTCGGCGAAAGATCCAGAGAGCGAGCCGGCCAGGGAAGCAGTTCAATCTGGTAATTGACGCAGAACACTTGGACAATGCGTGCCACATGTGGTCACGCATTATTCTGTTGAAATATGGCTGTGGGCAAGCCCTGAAGGTAAGGAAGGACAACTATATCCAACACCTCGGAGATGCAGCGCTGGCTATTTAAATTACCGGCAACGCGTACTAGAGGAGTGCGAGAGTGATATCCAATACCGCTCCAAACCATAATACCCGGTGCAGGACCAGTGTGGTGGTGCATAACGCAGCTGTTCAGCATCCTCTCTCCACGGTGTCTCCAGACTCGAATCCGACCACCGTGGTGTTGCAGGCAGAAGCGTGACTCGTCAGTAAAGACAATTTCATTCCATTCTGCCGTCCACATCCTTCTTTCATCGCACCCATTCGCGACGAAGACGTCTGTGGTTCTGCGTCAAGAGTAGACGAAGCAATGGACGTCTTGCGGACAGACAACTCTGCTGTAAACGGCGTCGAATAGTACGCGCAGACACTGGATGATGCGTTACAGACCGAATGTGCTGTGCTATAGTTCGTGATGTGACTGAGCGATCCGTCGCTGCCATGCGCACAGTGTTCCTGGCATCACGTGAAGTGGTGCACTGAGGTGGATGCGATCGAACATGTCGGTCCTTCGTACCCTCCTGCATCCAACGGTCACATATCCGCATTATAGTTGTTTGGTTTCGTCCAACACGACTACCAATTTCCCTGAAAGATAATCCACACTCTCGGTAGGCCACTATCCTTCCTCTGCCGAACTCGGATACTTGATCAAACGATGATCGCTGTTTACTACCAGGCATAATGGATTTTTTTTTTGAAAAAACCGCAAGAAAAACACAATTGCCGAACTTGAAATCGTCGAAAACTCCAAGCCTTAAATAGCGCTTTGAAGTGGCGCCACAGGCGCGCATGATATGCGTTCTGAAATTCTAATCATTTGCATATCTCACCTCCGCTAATGCATGTTGTAAATTTCATGTTATTTGCATGCTTCCTTCAGGGTGTTGCATTTACGGTGGCCAGCAGTATATTTTACAGTTTTTAATTCCTTGTATAAAAAATGTGTTACTTTCCTGTACGAAGTAAAAGGGAAGTATTGTAATCGCAAAAAATTCGCGTATCATATTTCAACGAAAACATCCATTCTGAACCCCACCAAATGCAATTTAATGATGTTTTTGAGGGACATCTATACATAAGGACAGAATAAAGGACTCCTTTCTCCCCCCCCCCAAATTTATAAAACTGATTTAAAATCGATTCTGGAGAGAATTTTTCGTGACGTCTGTGCGAACGGGCGTAAGTGTGTATGTATACATCTCTCATACGTCAAAAACGAGTAGCCTCAGAACTTTGAAATTTTACATATAGGACTGCTATAACATGCAGATGTTCACCTCCAACTTTGGTTGCAATCCCGACCATGCCGAAAGTATATAAATATGTGTACATATATATATAAATATATCCACACTGTTACTCGGCTCAGTGATCTCATTTTCTTTATTATGTATTTGTAAATTGTGCATTTTTTGCTTTAGAAATTGTTGAATTATGTTATTCTTATCTTCCGGTTAGGGTTTTCACGCCTTTAGTAAATCTGCATGCAGTGTTTGTAGAATTATCAACAATGTAAAAGTTGTTTAAGTGCTGCTAAGCCTAATTATTTTTACCATAGCCGCCATATTTCTTTAAATTTGAAACTTCGCAGAATAGTGGATTTGTTGCCAATCTAGAGATCTAAGGTCCGCAACAACAAAGGTAACCCCTTCTTTTATGATTGCGAATTAAATCATGCTTAAACCATTCTGGAATATATTCCAGGAAATAAGTGTTACTTCCTAATTTTTAATATATATATTTTGAATTTTTATGTATTTTTGCGTTCTCGCGGAGTAAGAACCGAATTAAGTGAATGAGAAATATGGGATCGTCTGTAAAAAACTGTTTCCTTTTTTTTTTTTTGTTTAATTTCTTTTATACATCGTTTTAGATTTATTATAGTATTTGAATAAAACATGTGGCAACGACTAGATGATTCTTCAGATGATGCGCATAATTTTTGTTCATTCTGTGTTATAAAATGAATGAGATGTATCGGTATTAAGTGAACCTAACACCAGAGTGTCGCTATGTTAAACAAATATACTGAATTTTAAAGAGTGCATTTATGCTATTGTGGTTTATGCGCTATGGTCGTACTAGATTTAATTTAATCCAATAAGTTTAAATGAAATGCAAAATGGCTATAATTTAATATTCCGTACGAGGAAATCATGTGGTGTATACATCAGATTTTTCTTTATATATATATGGATGCGGTAAAACTTACAAATTTTTGATTAACAAACTCTACGATTTGGAAGCGAACAGTGGCAACAATTTTCGAAATTAAGCATTTTTATATCCTACACGCGAGACTGTTGCCACTCTGAAAAATGAGTGCGAAAATTAGTGGTTTTAATGTTTTAATTAATATCTCGGCTGATTAAAGTCGTACGAAGTAAGGAATAGTCGAAATGGTTTTGGACAAATTTTTGGAATCGGGAAAAATATGTTTAATATTTGACAATGCTATTTTTATTTCATTGTAAAACTTGGAAATTTTTTATTAACAAGCTCTACAATTTGAAAGCGAGCAGTTGCAACACTTTTCGAAATAAAGCAGATTTTATCTCCAGCGTACGAGACTGTTGCCACTCGGAAAAATGAGGGAGAAAATTAGCGTTTTCAGCGTTTTTAATTAATATCCCTGATTTTAGGTCTTTTTTTTAATAAGTGGATGAGGACCTTTTCCAGGACCCAGAAAAGAATTGTAGAAAGTTTGGTGATAATAGCTATGCTAGTGACTGAGTTGTTAGCGAAAAACCACACAACAGACTTTGTTCTTTATAGACGATTCGTTAAGACTTCAGTAAAGACCATTTCACCTAATCCTGTTAGACATATGTAATCCCAGCTTGTATACAAGTATACCGTCATCGCCATACTTTAACATTGATACTTAATACTTTGGATTTACAATGGAAGGGTTTCTCTGCCAAAAAATAATGGAACAATCTAAATCGAAATTCTAAACTTGCTGTCATTTACGAAGACGGCATGATTTCGTATAATAAAGGAATATTTATCAACAACTTACAAAAAAAAAAAAGAAAACTGGGACTTTTAGAAAAATTACCATTTTGCGGAATGAGCATGTTATATGGTGGGTCTTAAATCATTTCTTCTAGTTTCTGAAAATTCTAAATGTCATACCTAACATTAAATTCTACACTAAATTTGACAGAAGCAGTAAAAGTCCTAAACGTTTTGTAAGTATAAAACACTGGCACTGTAAGCTCAGGAAACGCTTACTTGTTGTTTCCTTTGAAACTCGATTTTATTTTTTCAACAGCTTTCTGATATCTCAGCAGACGATCAATTCTTCTTCGTCGTCTTCGAACTGATTTGTGAAAGTTGAACAGAAGAATGCATGAAATTGATTCTTCTTTGCAGCTTTCTAAAAAATTTACCGTTTTTAGAATAAAAGCGTTAGTTGCTCTAACTTTATGTGAAATAACCATTTTTCTAATTTTATGATATTGCCTCGTGATTTGACGAAGCTCATTAATTTAAAATTCATTTCCAAAATAAATTTCCAAACATGAAATTGAATGATATTTGTATTGTTACTACAATGGCTCACAAAGGTGTTTGAACACTTACGAGTTTCAGTGAAATATTGCTTTACTTATAAATAAAAATTAATATTTTAGAATGAAATTTTTTTAATAATATCTATAAATTTCTCTTAGCAAAACTACAATAAACTTATTAAAACATATTAAATACGAACATATTAAAACTTTGTTTTGGAAAACCAATACTAAAAAAGGAACAGAAAATTTACCTCACAAAAGTCTTCGTAGGCTTTAAAGAAAGCTGCACATATTAGTAAATATTGTAGTGTATCTGTCAGTTAGTATTTTGTGGTATGTTCTGCAATATTTATCACAGCTTTCAAACGTCTGGCCATATAATTGATCAGTTTTGTTTTCTAAATCTGCATCAATGTTCCTCCATTCTTCCATTATTACTGTTTTTAGTTCGATTTTTGTTTTATTGTTGTGTGTTTGTACTTTAACCTCTAATTCTCTCCAGATGTGTTCTTTCGGGTTTAAATCTTGTTTCTGAGATAGTGTTTTCAGAGCTAGTGGACAATTACAGACACCCAAAAGCCGAACTTTGAGAACCATGTCTTTAGAATCGTTACCCAGATAAAAAATAAGGTTGTTTCCAGTATTCAAATTTTGGGCAGATTATTTTAAATTATTTTCTAAAATACTTAACTAAATAGAACAGTTCATTCTGCCATCAATAAATACTAAATTATTTAATCCTGATGCAGACGTGCACCCTCACACAAAAACACCTCCATCGCTAGACTTTACTATACCAACTAAGGTCTTGGGATTAACTAAGCTCCTACTTTTTTTTTCTCCATACAGTTATACACCCGTTGGAATCAGAAAGATTAAATTTGCTTTCATCTGCAAATAAGACATGATTCTAATACTCTTCGGGCTTATTTACCATTGATTTTGAGAACAAAAGCCTAAATTTGCTACTTTTTGTAGTTTCAAAACATTTTCTTGGCGCAGGACGCCCTTGTAATCCAGCTGATATGAGTACTCGTCAGTTTCAAATGAAACTGAACTAGAAAAGTTTCCAGTAATTCCGTAGAAATCTTTAAAACACTCAAACATGGATTTTCACAGGTTTATTAACTATAAATCTCTAATCACGTTGAGATACGTTGAGTCCTCTTTGCTGGACAATGTTTTATTATTTTATTTTGGATTCGATTTTCTTCTTTAAGGCATTTTATCGCATACTGCGCCGTAGAATGGGATAAATTTTCTAATCTAGCGATATCCTGAATCGAATTTCCATCCTTATGATGAAAAATAATCAATTTTCGAATGCTGTCCTTTGTTTTCTTACGGCTACGAGCTGTTTTTATATATTAAATATGATAGAACAAAGTAAGTAAGCAAAAAACAAAGCCAAACAACTTTTTTAAACGTCACCAAAATCCAAAAATAAAAATAAAGTGGTAGATGATAATTTTATTTATGAAATTTTAACGAAAATATTTCGATGTACGATAACTTTTGCGGCGTGTTTTATCTATGCCCCCTTACATTTTCAATTTAAAAAAAAGAAAATAAATCAGTTTAAAAAATAATCAGTTTTGTTAAAATAATGAATTTTGTTAAATAATCAAGAAAATAATCAGTTTTGTTAAAATTAAAAAGTTTGGTTTTATTCAAAGTAACTTGGAGATGATATGAAAAAATATTGGGTTTTATATTCGAATTCAATTTCAGGCTACAGCGCTTTTAAAGCAAATTCTTAAAGTGTGCGAATAATTTTGTGAGACACTTTATATATTCGTTCTTCACACTGCAACAAATTCATTCTTGTCAGCAATTTCTCTAAATATTTACATTTTTGGAGTAAAAATATGCATCGTTCTAACTTTGCATGAAATAATTACTTCTCTAATTTTGTGATATTACCTCACGATTTTACAAAGCTCATTAAAACGAAATCCATTTATAGACTAAATTTCCAAGAGTGAAATTAAATGATATTTAAACTGTTACTATATTTATTCTTCAGAATGCAGCATATTTATTCTTCTTAAGAATTTCTCTAAGAATTTACCGTTTTCGGAATAAAAATATGATTTCTTCTAAGTTTGCAATATCTCCTCGTGATTTCACAACGATCATTAAATTAAAATCCATTTTCAGAATAAATTTCGAAGCGGGAAGTTCAATATGATATTTACATCGTCACTATATTCATTCTTCAAGATGCATCAAATTCATTCTTCTTAGAAATTTATCTAAAACATTGACTATTTTTTGGAACTGTTTTTCTAACTTTGTCTTATTTCTCTGTGATTACACAGATCTCGTTAAATTAAATTTAGTTTGCAGAATAAATTTCCAAACGGGAAGTTAAATGATATTTAAGTTATTACTGTATTCTGAAAACAAAAAGAACACAGTAAACAAACCTCTTTAATTTTTATTTGTTCAGGAAAAATAAGTGTCTGGTAGACTTTTATGATTTTATTTTCATTCATTCAGTTTTTAATTTTTTAATATTTTGATCGACGCCGCTTATAGTTTTGTAAAGAATAGAATAAAAATATCAATACAAAATTTCTGATGTGTACATCACATCACTTCCTTGTACGTAATATTAAATTCTCACATACTGCATTTTTTCTTCCACTTCATTTAAACTTATTGGATTGAATTAAATCTACTTCGTCGATAGCGCATAAAGCACAATAGAATAAAAGCACTCTTTAAAATTCACTATATTAATTTACCATGGCGACACGAGCTAAGTTTACTTGACAGCGTTACATCTCGTTTATTTCATAACTCAGAATGCACAAAAAGTTATATCATCTGAAGAATCTTCTAATTGTTGCCACATTTCTATTCAAATACTATAATAAATCTAAAATGATATATAAAAGAAATTTAAAAAAATATATTAAAAGAGTTTTTCACAGACGATTCAGTTCATTTTCATTTCAGATGGATCTCATTCAATTAACTTAGTTCGCACTTCGCGACAAGGCAAAGTACATAAAATCTCAAAATATCTATATTAAAATTTACCAAATAAGTCTTAAACACTTATTTCCTCGAATGGATTCCAGAATGGATTAAGCGTGATTTAATTCGCAACAATAAAAGAAGGCGTTATCTTTGTTGCTGCGAAGCTTAGTTTCTTTAGATTGGCAACAAATCCACTATTCTGCTAAGTTTCAAATGTAACCAAATATGGCCGCTATATCCAAAATAATTAGGCTTAGTTGCGCCTAAACGAACTTTTAAATTGTTGATAATTCTTCATTGTTGATAATTCTACAATTCTTTAAATATTCCATGCGGATTTACTAAAGGCATAAAAACCTGAAGCGGGTGATAAAAACAGCATAATTCAATCATTTTTATAGCAAAAAATACGGAATTTACCAGCATATAAGAATGAAAAAACTGAGCTTGCTGAGCCGAGTAATAGATGCAATCAAAAAGAGAGATGCACATCTACATGTTATAGCAGTCCTATATACAAAATTTCAGCGTTCTGAGACTATTAATTTTTAAGTTATACGAGATATATACGTATGTACGTACGCACAGACGCCACGAAAAAAATCTCTTCAGAATCCATTTTAAATCAGTTTTATAATTTTTTTTTGGGGGGGGGAAGAATCCTTTTTTGTGTCCTTGCATACAGATGTCACGCAAAAACATCGTTAAATTGCATTCGATAGCTGTCAAAATTGATATTTTCGTTGAAAAATTTCGTTGACCCGAAATTTTTGGCGATTGCAATACTCGATTTTTACTTCGTACAAGGAAGAAAAAAGCAGTGAAAAATTATTATAATTCAATTTTCTTACACATTTGTTAAACGTTTTGCAGCTGCACGCCTTGGTTGAGATATCAGTTTCCACCAAATAATATCCTCAAGTCCGGTAACTCTGGAGTCCAAACAATTGTATTCTTCTGAGGATAAAACAACAAGTGTTAGGTTAAGTTATTAGAATATAGCAAAGCGCACGAGTGCAGCTGCCTAAGGTATGCTTTGCAAAGGACTTCTAAGGAATACTAGCTCGAACTCACATTACACATTGGAAAACCCGCGAAAATCAGCCATACAGCCGACCCGTTCTCCTAGGCTCGAAATACCAGCATTCAGTATCCTTAACCACTCTACTGCTCATGGGGCACAAATAAAAAAGGGGGAAGTAGTTCTTAAAACTTTTATATGCAAGATGTCTTAAAATACATCTGAACCACTGTACAAATTTAACCGCGCAGAGAGGATACTGTTTAGTGCCTCTGACAGCTGCATCGAAAGGCTCGAATCCTGGTGAAGGCTTAGATGTTTGTAAGCGTATAGTGGGTGTGCGGCATGGGGGTACTTAAAATAATAGCGAGCCAAAAGTCCTTTCGAGTGGTTTTGGGGTATTGATAGAGTGATGACAGATTCTCGAAGCGTCTCCTGGCGTCTTTTCTTTTAAAATTGGGGAAAGCAAGTGCAACGGTGGTTGCCATTCGGCCAGTTCAATATTCAGTGAGGAAAATCTGTTGACCTGCCTACTTGTACCGGTACCTGTATAAATTTTAATAATAAATTCATTCATTGTTTTTATAAAGAATAAATTGTTAAATTATCTTTTTTCGAGTAATAATTTTTTATTATTATTATTATTAAATAACTATCTTCGTTTCTGTCTGTTCTTTTAGTACAAATTTAATATCCTTCTCTGCCTCGAAAAAAATTTTTGAATTTCATATTAAGCATCTGTATAACTTTTAAAGAATATTTTATCATCAGCACTTTCTTTTCTTTATTTATTTTGAATTATTTATTAATTCCATTTGTGTCCGATGAGATTCTTTTACTGCACGCGTTCTCAAATACAATTTGATAAAATCCTCAGACAATGCTTAGAATCGTAATTTACAATCAATAAATCGCAAGCAAAAAAATCGCCAACGAAGCAGCTGAATCCTAATTGTTCTTTCACTGTCAGTTGGTGGGGGAGCGGATATGCGCGGTGGGGCGGAGCGAAGTCGTTCGAAAATAAAGTGAGAGAAAGAGCGCGAACCGAAACAAAAACACACTTTCGACTTGATTTACCCCAGTTCTACATTCAACGGCCCCACACTCAATAAAACGACTCATTCTCTGACGGCTTTCCTTACCGCTCGATACTGTGCATACTGTGGCTGTGACGTCACTGTGACGCGTTTCCGGCGAGGAATCTCGTGCAACATTGACGTCAGTAGCCGAAGAGTTTTCACGAATAGCTGGTATTCCAGAGTTATTTCGCAGAAAAAGGCACATTTGGCAATATTTAATTCCACGTTTTGCGAACTTCGCGCTCTTGGTCCCTTAGTTTAACAGGACCGATCTTCGTTTGCATCAAATTACGAATAATTTTTTTCATTATTGTTCTTAATTTTTTTCCAGGGAATGGGAATTAATGAATTATCAGAGGAAAGGTATTTCTGAAATGCTTTCACAACAATTCCGAAAATTTTTGCTTTAACTGCTGTGGAATAGAATTCTTGATTACTACCCGGAAATTTTAACCATTCGATATGGATCCATATGCATGATTTTAGTCAAAATATTCTTTCTATTATGGGAAGAATAGCTTTTCGCTTATGCATACCTATTCAATTTCATAACGCAAATTTTTAAGGCAGCAATGCAATTCATTTTCAAAAGCAAACATCAACTATGGTTCTTTAATATGATGAACATCATATTATCACAGAAAATTTCTGGAGAGTTCTGTCCTAGTTTACATTGATATAATGAAGCAATCAAAGACATTCATCCTATTTGGCAAAATTTTACAAATGGGAATAAATAGGGTTAGCATATTAGGGCCGACTGAGTTTGGAAGCGGAAACTTCGTTGAAAATTCTATAGTCCTTTCCCTCGTGGCAAACTTTGTAATACAAAATAGATCATATTTACGTACCGACGAAAATAAAACCTTTAAACACAAGAAGCAGACAAAACGCACATTCATTTTCCCTTTTGCGGGCAAATGTCAACAGGAGGAAAGCTTTCAGTGTTCTATATATATTATTAGCTCAGAGGGGCAATTTGCCCGGATGGGTTATTGATTTCGTTTTGGCATTTTACGTTGGTTCACTATAAGCAGGGTTTCACTTTTCGAACTGCTACCAGTAAATATTAGAGCCATGCATTATATTAAAAGGAATTAAATAATGAAGAATCTGCATAAATGTATGTATGTTTCTCGCATTGTGATAAAACAACGGTACCTAGAGCTATCAAATTTTGAAAGCGTAATCTTCCACAGAATATGGGCATCTGGAAGCCCAAATTTGGAATTTCGAATTCGTTTTACTATCTGTTTCATAATTTGTAAAGCATGCATGAGTTTCTGGTTAAGAAACTCAACAATTTCAAAGCGAGTAATGGCAACACTGTACAAAAAAAAATTATCTCCAGCGCGTGAGACTGAATCGGAAATTCTAAAGACATGCTTTTTTACGTATTTTCTGATATTGCTGCTGAATTGAATTTTTGGTTTAAGTACGAAGAACATAATGTTTAATACACTCATGTCCATAAATTAAGGACAGTGCAAAATCAGGCAAAGGAAGAGTTAGAAACAAAACAAATTTGACTTATTTGTAAAGCTTATTTATTAAACAAAAGGTAAAGAGCAAAAAAAGATGCTATATGTTTTATATTATTAAAAAAATTAGCGATTTTTTCTCCCTGGAGCAAATTACAAAAAAAAACCTATTTACAAAAAACCAGTATTACATGGTTGGTATGATTGTTAATACATTGTATGTCTCCCAGACGATGCAATATAGTCCGTACAACGCCCAGGCATGCTGAGTATCAAATTATCGATCTGATCTTGGAGGATATTACATCAATCAAAAAGCAATGCTCTCCGAAATTCCGGTAGACATGTAGGAGGCGGTTGACGGGCTGCAACTCGTCGGCCAAGCATGTCCCACACGTGCTTTACTGGATTCAAGTCCGGTGAGAATGCTGGCCAGTCCATACGGGTGATGTCCTCCGATTGAAGGCATTCGCTTACTATGTTTGCACGGTGAGGACGGGCGTTGTCATCCATAATCACAAATTGTGAGCCCATGGCACCCCGAAACAAACGGGCTTGTTGTTTCAGAATGACATGACGTCCCGATATATTTGGCTTGTCATGGTTCCAGTTTAAACATGCAGGTCAGTTCTAGAACCCAGAATAATTCCACCCCAAACGAGCACTCCTGCACAACCGTAACGGTGTCGTTTAATGATGTTTTCTTGGTGGTAACGGGTACCTGAAGCTCTCCATATGAAAGTCCGGCGAGAATCAGACTGCAAGCTAAACCTGGACTCGTCGGAAAACATCACATAAGCCCACTGTTACGGTGTTCACAAGGCATGCTCTCTACTCCAGGCTAACCGCAGGCGACAGTGAGCTGAAGTAAGTGGAACGCATCTGACAGGTCTACGATCATATAGAGCAATCTGCCCTAAGCGTCTGTACACGGTCTGCCTTGAAATTGTCGTACCAGTGGCTGAACAGAACTGACGAGACAGGTCTGAGGCTGTGCTCCCCCTGTTTCTTTTGGCAGTAACTGCCAAATACCGGTCCTCATTCTTCGTTCTAACTCTGGGGCGACCTGTGCTGTAACGTCTACTCACATTACCATTATCTTGAAATTGTTGCCAAATGTGAACGTCTACTCACATTACCATCATCTGGGAATAGTTGCCAAAGCCTGGAGATGACACTCTGGGCAATTCCAAGTTCGTCTGATACTTCCAGTTGGGTACGCCCACATTCCAGACGGCCGATAATTCTACCACGTAAAAAATCATCCAAATGCGTCCTTTGTGTCATAACTATTCGTTTATTGCACTGAAATGCTTATAAATTGCCTTCGAACACTTTTACTTCTTTGCCTGTATTCTTTATATATCACTCTCTTACACTCTCGTCATTGTGACGTACCATCGGTGTCATCTGGTTACTTCCTGAAATTTGCATATGATTCTTGAAGATGTGTGTAGTGATTTTACAGATGATATATTTATTTTAGAGTTCGATTTCCGCGTGACCTGAAGGCTTTCAGAATTTTTTTTTATATTTATATATATATATATATATTGCTATTTTTATTCCATTCATTATTCGAAACGGAATCAACTGAAGCAAGTTTAGTCATAATTAAGCTTCTAGTAATTTAATAATATCAAGACGATCACTGGTACACATCGCAAAGCGCGAAGGCACCAATTCCTCATCCCACTTTCAATTAAGCTTCTTACAATTACTACAAAATAAACTCTTAAAAGTAAAAGAAAAAAAACGGTGGTGAATATGGTGCAGATTTATTAAGGCAAACATTTCTGATGGAATAACATTTAGAAAGGCATCTAAACGGTGAACATGTTCCGGTAGGAGGTAGAGAAGTGAGGGTTTGTTAAAAATTTCGGTTTGAGGCTAGTTGGCCTCATTCATATGAGGGAAATATCATATAACTAACCCATTCAAACTCGCTGAAAACTAAAATAAAAAAGATTAAGTAAAAAAAATCTGAAAGGTTTCAGATTTTAAATTACGTCCAAAGGGGCGTTTTTTTAAATGATTTGTGTGTTACCTTTATTTATTAAATATCATGTTCCTCTCACTTAAACCATAAAATTCAGTTCAACAGCAATACCACAAAATAATTTTAAAATGAGCATATCTTTAGAATTTCCCATACACAGTTCCACACGCTAGAGATAAAAAGGTTATTTTTTTTTCTCCCCGTAGAGTGTTGCCATTGCTCGGTTTGAAATCATTGAGTTTGTTCATTAAAAATTCGTTAAAGTTTTACAAAATATGAAATAGATAACAAAACAAATTCCAAATTTGGGCTTCCAGATGCTCATATTCCGGTGGAACATACGTTATTGAAAATTTGATTGCTCTATGTACCGTTCTTTTATCACATTTGGAGAAATATATATACATTTATGCAGATTCTTCATTATTTAATTTCTTTAAATATAATACAGGGCTGCAATATTTGGTGGCAACAGTTTGAAAAGTGATTCAGACTTTTAATATTTCCAACACAAAATCGCAAAACGAAAATAATAGTCCTTCAGGGACAAAGCCCCTTTGGACTAATAAAATCTGTAATAGTTCAGATTTTAAATTACATCCAAAAGCACGTTTTTTAACGTTTTGTATGCTACCTTTATTTACTAAGTATCGTGTTCTTCGTACTTAAACCATAAAATTCAGTTCAACAGCAATATCGTAAAATAGTTTTAAATTGAGCATATTTTTAGAATTTTCGATTTTTAGAATTTACAGTCTCTCGCCGTGGAGATAAAAAGGTTTTTTTTCTATACAACGTTGCCATTGCTTGCTTTGAAATCGTTGAGTTTGTTAATCAAAAATTCGTTAAAGGTTTACAAAGTATGAAATAGTTAATAAAACAAAATTCCCAATTTTTTCTTCCATATGCCTATATTCGAGTGGAAACGTACGTTATTTAAAATTGGATGGCTCTAGGTACCGTTGTTTTATCACAATACGAGAAAAATATATATATTTATGCTGATTCTTCGTTATTTAATTTCTTTAAATATAATGCAGGGCGATAATGTTTGGTGCAACAATTTGAAAAGTGAATCGGACATTTATAGTGAATCAACGCAAATGCCAAAACGAAAATAATAGTCCTTCAGAGACAAAGCCCCTTTGGACTAAAATAAAAAAAAAAAAACCTCAGAGAATAACTGAGATTTCCGGCTTCAGGCACGTTGCCATTACTGAGTAAACTTTGCTAATAATACGTAGAAAATTTTAATCATGCTAAAATGATCTATTAGTAACTCAGTTAATTACGTAAATCTTCGTTTAAATTATATATTTATCTATGAAGTATTTATCTGGTATTATTTTACGACAAAGTTGGAGAAAAGTATAAAGAAGACTTGAATAGAGGAGTCAGAAATTAATTTATTCTGCCTTCTTTAAGTTTCTATGTTCCATTCATGTTCGTTGGCAATGTAATGTTTTGCTTTCGATAGCATATTCCAGATGTCTTTTGGGACCTTGACTTTCTAATAGAAAGGAGGAAATATTGAAAAAAAAATATTTTCATCTTTATAAATATTTGACTGTTTCTAGACTTGAGAGTTTTTCTTTTCCATTCAAAATTTTGATTTTACATGGTTAATAAATAATTAAGCTATCTTTCGACACAACTCATTTTGAAGTATCACGTTATAAACATGGTTTAAAAAAATACTTTTTTCAATTTGATTTAAACTTGCAGCTCATGTCGAGGGGAAATCACCCTAGAAATTGCATTTTCAGTAAAAATGTAATTTTTGTTCTCTATTTTTTCCATTTTTGCTTTCGTTTACAAATCAAAGGATGTATTCAAATCGCGAAAAATTTCGGGTATCATATTTCAAGGAAATATTTCTTTTGAGCCCTGACGAACCCATTTTCATCATTCTTTTGCGTGATGAACAGAAGGATTTTTTCGTGACATCTGAATGTACGTATGTATGTATCTCAAATAACTCAAAAACGATTAGCCGTAGAACGTTGAAACTTTGCATATGAGGCTGCTATAATATCTAATTGTTCACCTCTTTTTTTGACTTCAATCGGCAATAATAAAAGAGGTCTTAAATGACGAAAATATTAATGTTTTGGCAATGTCAATTAAAAAAAATTTAATTTTTGACAAATAACAAAATCTAACTTTCAGTACTGTTTTCCGTTTCCTATGCTTAGATTTGAGAACCTTTTATACTGGTTATGAAACAATAAAAACTCAAAAATGATCAATTAAAAAAAGTAACATACTGTTTTGCTGCTTTTTCTGAGGCAATTAAATTTTCAAAAACAATTCAGTCCTTTAATTATTTTGATATCTACCTAACTAATTTGTTTATGTGATTACGGCAAAGCGCCGAGGGCTATCTGCCTAAGCGGAGGAATGCTTTCGTGGAGGACTTCTTAAGGAAAACGGGTTCGTATGTACGTTACAGATGAGGAAAACCACGAAAATGTCCATGCGTTCGCGAACTGCGAACCTCGAAACGAACTATCGGTGTTTAGCGACTTTCCCGCTTCGCCTTCTGTAGGCTTTATCTACTTGAAGTCCATTGGTAAAGTGGGCTATGTTTATAGTAAATTGTATCAGTCTCAGATTTGTAAACTCCTGAAAAATGTGTTGCATAAGTAATAAAATTTTCCTCTAATATTTCGAATTCAAAAACTCATCTTATGTAAAACTCCGACGCACTTGAAAATAATGGTGAAAAATAATGAAGCCAATCCAATAATCGGTGTGAAAAATTGCGGAGCCAATCCCAATAATCCGGGTGAAAAATAATGGAGCCAATCATAATAACCCGTGTGAAAAATAATGGAGCCAATCTTAATAATCCGGGTGAAAAATAATGGAAACAATCCAATAATCCAGGTGAAAAATAATGGAGCCACAGTCCAACTAAATTTAAACCCTGTGTGTAATCATATTCTTATATGCAGCGTTCCTAGGAATTCACTCACTTTTCTGAATTCGTGCAACCATTTTCACACTTCTTGAGAAGCTATAAAATTACTCATAAAGTTTGCAGGGTATACGGGGAAGTAAACCTGACTCATTGAGAAATCCAAAAATCGAGATTTTTTTGCGTTAAACTTCCTTTTCAGACAGGAAGGAGTTAATCTCAGTGAAAGTCCCAGTAATTTGTTTCCGATCTACTCGTAAACACGGGATGTGCAATAAGGCTGGAAATCTTGCATGAAGATAAGAAGTCATCAAGTTTGTCTCAAGAAGACAAAATAAGCCAAATATCATTTTGCAGCAAGAATAGATTACATTACGTTTTAGTTCTGTCTTGAATAATGAGCGTGCTTGCAACTGAGTCGATGGCTTACCAGAGTTTACATAGTGAATTTTGAACACAGCGTTCACAAACAGTCTCTATGTTCAATAGTCAGCCAGCAGTCTTTGACAAATATCCCTTCGTCTATTTCGATAGTAATCTATTTTGCATCTTTTAACAGTGACTGGAAATATAGCCGTTATCTTTTTATATCTATAGGATCGGTTTTTACTATCAAGGAACATAATGTCTGTAAATTTATTTCATCTCTGAAATAAATTTACAGACTAGGTCTAGGTTGTCTAGGGGCTCTCAATAATTAATCCAATTTATGGAAAACTCGAAAATTTAATGGAAACATGAATAGTTGCTACACTACAAAGTGATTACGTTCATGGAAGGAAATAGATGATATTATTTACAGATGAATATAAATCAGCGTCTTTTACATCCAAACGTCTTTCACTCGTATTACCGTCTTAATGGCAGAATCGTCTGCCTTCTCTCCAGCGAAAAAAAAAAGGTTCTTTCGCACAGCTTGCAGTTTCATCTGAGTATTAACGACGATGCCATCCCATATATCTATATATATATATAAAGAAGAATGTCTGTTTGTGTGTTTGTTCGCGATTAACTCAGTCACTACTATAACTATCGTTACCAAACTTTCTGCAATTCCTTTTCTGGGTCCTAGAAAAGGTGAAGTCCACTTTTGTCCAAAAAAAATAATCCCTAAAATCAGAGATAATAATTGAAAACTCTGAAAACACAATGTTTCGCCCTCATTTTTTAGATTGGCAACAATCTAGCAAGATGGAGATAAAAATCTGCTTTATTTCGAAAAGTGTTGCCACTGCTCGCTTGCAGATCGTAGAAATTGTTAATAAAAAAACTTCTAAGTTTTACAATGAAATAAAAATAGCACTGCCAAATATTAAATACATTGTTCCCGATTCCAATAATTCGTCCGTGGGAAGGCATTTCGACTGTTTCCATCTTCGTACAAATTAAATCAGTCGAGATATTAATTAAAAACTCTGAAAACGCTAATTTTCTCACTCATTTTTCCGAGTATCAACAGTCTCGCGCGTTGGAGATAAAAATGCTTTACTTCTAAAAGTGTCGCTACTGTTCGCTTCCAAACCGTAGAGTTTGTTAATCAAAATTTGTAAGTTTTGCAAAATCTCTCTACATATAAAGAAGAATGCCTGTTTCTGTGCTTGTTTGTTTGTTCGCGTTATTGATTTCTGATCAATTATGATCAACGTTTGGCCACATTTAGTGGACCAAAATTGAATATACGTGAAATATTGGAAGGAACGTGAGCTTTTACGGCCATTTGACAAGAAATAAAATCATAAAAAACTGCGTGCCATTGTTGCTGATATAATGAGAGAGAACTGGTTTATTTTTCTATTTAAATTTTTATTGTGCGTTCCATATTGCATCACAGTGAACAATGTGTGACTATGAATCGTATTTTTTGCATCTTTTTCAGGGAAGGATTACAGCGGTATCGTTCTCTCTGTTGTTAGATACATTAACTTAACTGGCATCGGATACTTCCGCTAGTTAATAAATAATTCAGAAAATATTAAGATGTATAAGCAACTTAACAACAAACTTACTTTCCATTTCGCCTAGAAGATTATAAGGTATATCTCCCACATTCTTAGCGTGCCTTCGTGGTGTAATGGTCAGCACACTGAGCCGGTATTTCAGAGGTCCGTGGTTCGATCCCCGGCGAAGGCAATGCATATTTTTCATCGTTCCTGCTTCCAAAAAAATTAACCTAATGTCTCTACACTGGCGCCCGAACTAAAAGGGTTGTGGATGATGACTCTCCACACCCAGGATTTGGCGACTAGGTCCCCTAAAACCCTAGTCGCCCTTTAAAAAGGGGAGTATATAAGGTATATCTCCCACATTCTTAGCGTGCCTTCGTGGTGTAATGGTCAGCACACTGAGCCGGTATTTCAGAGGTCCGTGGTTCGATCCCCGGCGAAGGCAATGCATATTTTTCATCGTTCTTGCTTCCAAAAAAATTAACCTAATGTCTCTACAAGATAAAAGAAGGAAATAAATAAATAAGAAAATAGAAGTTCCTAGACATATCTAACTAGGAGAAGTAGACCTTCTACTATAGTTAATTCTACCTCTATAGAAGTACTAGCGCGTAGATAGCACAGAAAGTAGATCAAAATTGAAGAGGAAGCATTCTGACTGCATAGAATGTTAAAATTTTGAATCCTTAATGACTAGGAAACTTGGCAGCTGAGTAAGGTGAAATTTCATTTTTATTTCAATTGACATTTGTGGCCACAATTTACATGGCACTCTAGTCGTACCTATTGAAGAACATTTATACTTTCGATACTGTTGTGATAAGAAAAGAGCACAACGAAATAGCGTCTTTACGAGAAAAGAGGTAGAATTTAAAGTGCGCAACTATCCAATATGGAAGCTCACCAAGACTATGAAAGTAATCATCGGATCACAATACTGTTCGAATGATCCTGGACATCAGTAGCTATACCATAGCCGTCAAAAGAGCCTTTAAAACTGACTTTCGAAGCTCTAAACAACTCTATACCAGCTTTACACACGGGGAATGACATTGATAATTTAATCGAGGAATTTACTAGCACAGCGCAAAAGGCTCAGAAAAAAGCCCAGATTGATCTTAAGCAATCAAAACCTGTTAGATCACGAGAATTATGTCAACTAATTAAACAGCGAAATGTTGCCAGGAAGCAGTTTCAGAGGACAAGAAACAGACAGGATAAGATCATCTTCAATAGACTGTGAGATGCGGTCAAGGCTCTTACTAACTATTGTGCACAACTTCGCTGGGCGAGCTACCTTGAGTCTCTATCCACAGAAGACAACTCCATATGGAAAGCAGTGAAAAGGCATAAGGGGGGAAATGCTACAATAACATTCGGCCCTTAAAGGCCCCCAGAGGATAACTTACACTGAAACTGAGAAGGCAGAACTTTTAGCACAGCATCTGGAATCTCAGTTTCGCACAAACAACATTCACGACCCAACAACAGAGCAGTTAATTTCTGACTTTCACAACAACTACATAACAAGCCCATACACATGATCTAAGTCATGCCATCATAAGTCTGCGCTTACAACAAAAAATTCAAGAATAATAAGAGTTCTGGCCATGATTTTATAAACAACAGAATGATGAAGAAATTTCCGGTCAAGATAATACTCTACTTCACCAAAATAATAAATCTCATACTTCAGTGTCAGCACTTTCCTACTAGCTGGAAACTAGCCAAAATCACTGCCATTTTAAAACCACAGAAGCCTGCAGGTATGCCTGAGTCGTACCGCCCAATAAGCCTATTATCGTCGCTCAGCAAGATCACAGAAGCTGTTGTACTTCAACGCATCAATCAACATCTGGAGCAAAATGATATTATAATTCCATACCAGTTTGGATTCAGGAGCAAACATTCGACAGTCAATCAGCTTTACCATGTAGTAGAGTTCATCAGCGAAGGAATGTAGCAGCATAAGGTCACTGGAGGACTATTTCTGGATATACTAAAGGCTTTCGATCGTGTATGAATAGGTGCACTCATATACAAACTACACAAACTGGGCTTCCCATGTTACATCACAAATATAATTAAATCCTACCTAACAGGTAGACACTTTGTCCTTCATGTTTCGAATACACTCTCCACACGTAGACCCATCCTCGCAGGCGTCCCCTAGGGAAGTATGCTTGGACCCGCTCTTTTTAACATATATGTGAATGACATTCCCGCTACACCCAACACAACATTTGCAATGTATGATGATGACACTGCAATCCTATTACATTATTTAAAACTTGTAACTGAGTTATTATAAAATGTAAGGGAATAATTCTTTTAATTATACGTATCAGGTTTGTTTTACCCTTAATTTCAAGAATACATATTTTAAAACTCTTCTTTATTACTTCCTTAAGTACGCTTCTCGCAGAATTTACTTTACAATACTTTTTAACAGATTGCTTTCCAGTACAAAAAATTCTTGCTTAACTAGTTTTATAAACTTATTTGTCAACAGGATTTCCATTTATGCTTATAATTCAATGTTAGAGTTATTATACATTTAGATAATATTTATAATCATTATAAATTTAGATACATTTAAGAATTAGATTTCTTCAGAGTAACTTTGACAGGAGTTTATGAATGAATAAATCCTTCATTTCAAATACATTTATAAATAATTTAATAAATATTTACGTATTTTGTTAAAGGCAGATACATGCTTTTTGTAAGCATATGCATAAATACCCATTCATATTTCATACTTTTCCTTTTCGGCATGTGTAAATCTTTAATTTCTGTGCATATACTATATTTTGGAGTAAAGTAATTTACAATAATTTAGCATATACCCGAAATTTTTACATGAGAAATATGTATAAATATGATTTGAATGAAAATTGTATGCATTATTTTTAATACCCACTCAAAGGTCGGTTTTTCTTTGAAATTCCTTCACAATGGCATCTCTCCCTTTAGGTAGATATCCCTTGCATGCCTTACTCTATTTAACAAAATTTAGCCTGACCTATGTGCCTAATTACAAATATTTTAACATGGATAATTTTATATTTACATTTAGCCATCAAGTTTTAAACTTTTGACTTAAAACCCGTTTTAGGATACATTTTGTAGCTATTTTTCAGTTATAAAAAAATAAAATGATGAGAAAAACACAATCTTTTGATTTATTGGTGTATCGTTTTGAGAAATTGTGTGAACCACCTGGTGTAAAATTCATAATTTGTTTTTCGGAAATCTTTGGAACACTCAAAGGTGGGGTAAGTAATAATATTTAATTTAGAGAATTTGGTTGATAATAGTTTTACTTAAGTTTCGAAGAAATTAAGTGAAATTCCATTACCTACTGATCCGTCTGTCCGACTGCCATTGAGCAGGTCGGATTCCGGGCCGTAGGTTTTTCTGCGAATTACTTGGGCGCTGGATTTTTGTTTTCTTTGCGATGGAGAAGCTTACTGAGGCAGTTTCTGCGCAAATTACTGAACTTGAACAGATCAAAGAACAAAATGGATTTACTGACACTGAGGAGAAATTATTCAAATTTCTACTTAACATTCATGATATGATTAAAGCCTTGAGCATTGATTTTTCACATGCTAATTTTCGTGTTAATGAAACTGCTGTTTCAGATACCAGAAACTCAGATAATTTATCTTTCAGTGAAAATGCACGGGCTCGTAGCCCAATTACATTAAATAATGATCATGCTCCTGAAACTCCATTGGATCAAGACACTAGTTCAGACGAGGTGTTTAGGACTAAACGTCGAGGAGATCAAACAGTGCGCACTCGCACAACTAAGAATGCACTTAAAAAAGTCAAGTTATCAACTCATGTGGAACTAAATTCGAATCAATCTCAGAATATTACTTCTGAAGATAAAAATATTCATAACACAACCACTGATGTACATAAAATGAATAACATCGAGGAAGACATTATGGACACTTCCAACTTAAATGATGTCAATGACAAAACACCAAATGTATCTGAAAATTCAGGGAAAACCCCTAAACTACCACCGATTACACTTAAACCCACCACCATGAAATGGTCGGAAATTTGCACTGAATTTCATGCTAGGAAATTAAAATTCTTTGGACAAAGAATTAATGGAAAGATTAAAGTTACTGCTTTTGATGCAGATAATTATAGAAGTATCGTCAAAGTCTTGAGAGAATTTAATATAGAACATCACTCTTTTATTCTTCCTCAAGACAGGAATATTAAGGCAGTGATAAAAGGACTTAATGAAGATACTGAAATTGATGAAATAAAAACAAGACTTGAAGAGTTAGGTTATGTCATTGAGCATATAAAGCAAATGACTAAAAGAAGGAATGGTGAGGTTTTTCCCCTCCCTATATTCATAGTAACACTGCCTAAGACAGTGCAGTCAAAGAAAATTTACAATGAAAAATTCCTCTGTGATCTTTGTGTCAAAATTCAAGAGTATAAAGGACGCCAAGGTCCATTACAATGCTTCCGATGTCAGGGGTTTAATCACACCCAATTAGGGTGTAATTATTCCCCTAAATGTGTCAAGTGTGGCGAATCACATTTTTTTAATGACTGCCCAGTCAAAAATGATAAGGACTTCACTCCTGTTTGTGTAAATTGCGGAAATTCTCACACGGCCTCGTTTCGAGGGTGTGAGAAATTTCCAAAACCTAAAACCGATCAGCCAAAAACATTCAGCAACCGGGTGGTCGAGAACAAATCATATGCTAAAGCCCTGTCAACTGGCATATATTCTGATACATTAAGCGAAGCTAAAAAGGTTTTTGCCGATTTAGCGGAGCTCGTCTCGGTGATTAAAACTGCTGGGTTTCAGTTGACTCAGCAAATGCAGCAAATCAACAAGTGTCAAGAAAACACCAAGACAGAATTAAATAATGGGTCCAAATCTTAAACGCCCCCCTACCAAATTCGTAGTTTGGAATGCGCGTAGCATTCAAGATAAAATTGCTGAATTTCATAACTTCTTAAGCTGCTATGATATTGACATAGCGTGTGTAACGGAAACTTTTGCTACGCCAGGCACAAATATTAACATCTCTGGCTATAGATGTTATCGTTGTGACAGGTTGACACACCGCGGCGGAGGTGCTGCAATTTATGTAAAAGCCACTCTTCAATCCTGCCAAATCTCTACGATACGTAGGAATGGACACGAAATTGTCACTGCTTCTGTCTACCTTCCCGTTTACGGAATTATTTACTTCTCTTGCATGTATCTTCCACCATCCAACATCTTAGATCCTATGATACTTTTAGACCTATTACCTGCTAATAAACCAGTAATTTTAGCTGGGGACTTAAATTCAAAAAATCAAGAATGGAACTGTCGACGCACCAATAATAATGGTAAAAAACTGCTTGAATTTATATTAAATCATCCTATCTACTTCTATGCTCCAACTGACTTCACCTATCTTCCCTCAAACCCACGCAAAGGAGATATTTTGGATATTGTACTTACAACCATACCGATTCCTATGTGCTTAGAAGTTAAAGTTGACTTGACATCTGATCACGTTCCGGTTATTGGCACTCTTGGAATCTCCAAAACTGAAAAACCCTGCTTAAAAAAGATTACTAATTGGATCAAATTTACTGAAATTCTATACAATTACAACCCGCCCTTCCTTCCCTTGAAGAATAACACCGACATTGATAGAGCTATCAACATGCTCACAGATACTATTATGCATGCGTATGATAATGCAACGCATAGCGTCCCGGCGGATAGATTTACTGGAAAATTACCAACAAGCATTCGAGAAAAAATGAAAACCAGAAATAAACTACGAAAACGATGGAATTTATCATGGGACCCTGGATTAAAAAGACAACTTAATAAACTTAATCGTGAAATTAAAAAGGAAATTGCAGATCATCGCAAGGAAATCTGGGATGAAAAAATACTTAATTTCAACGCGCCTGACAACTCCTTCTGGAATTTTACTAAGCGCCTGAAAAATAAACCTACGATAAATAAACCCATTTATGGGGAACAAAGAATTGCTCTCACTAACTTAGAAAAAGCTGAGGTCCATGCTGATCATCTCGAAATTCAGTTTTCGCCTAATGAGTCACCAAATGACCCAGAATTCACTAATTATGTCAACCATTATATCTCTGACTGGATTAATGCACCTGCAGTACATAGATGCCCTAAATTTGCAACACCTCAAGAAGTTATTTATATTATCAAGAAGCTCAAGAATCAAAAAGCCCCAGGGCACGACAAGCTTACAAACATTGCAATCAAACATCTCCCTACTAATGTTCTATGCAGATTTGTAAATATCATAAACGCATGCCTTACAAATTTATATTTTCCCGTTTGCTGGAAAAAAGCCAAAATTATCCTGATTCCTAAACCTGGCAAAGATCATATGAAGCCAGAAGGTTACCGACCTATCAGCCTTTTGCCTGGTCTAGGCAAAATTTACGAGCGAATTATTATGAACAGACTTCAAACTTATTTCGATCTTTTACCCAAGGAACAATTTGGATTTCAGAAAAACCTTTCAACTGTTAAACAGCTCGTTCGGCTAACTGAATTTATTGGAAATGCTCTGCATAACAAATCTTGTGTAGCCTTACTCATGCTAGACGTGGCGAAAGCCTTCGACCGCGTCTGGCATGAGGGGCTCATCTACAAGCTTATCTCCTTAAACATTGAACCGGAAATGATCAAGTTACTATACTCCTTTCTTACAAATAGAAAATTTTTTGTTTCCATAGAAAATGAACACTCAAGTCTCAGGAATATTAAAGCTTCTGTTCCACAAGGTTCTATTTTAGGACCCCTTCTTTATCTCTTTTATGTGTCAGATTTTCCGCCCCTGGATCTGATTAGCGGCTGCTTTATCGGCTGCTATGCGGACGATACTGCAGTGGCTGTCAGATCCATTAGGGCTGAACATGCAGTATTAAAACTTCAAAAATTTATGCCTTCCATTGAATCGTGGTGCACCAAGTGGCGTATTGCTATTAATGCATCAAAGTCTCAACTTTTACTCATCCGGAGAAGATATGCACGCAAAGGATTCTATGGTGAATTGAAATTATTTAATGAAAAAATACCACTTGTCACCAAAGCCAAGTACCTTGGTATCGTGCTGAACACCTCCTTTAAGTGGAATGATCATATTGCAAAAATTAAACAGAAGACCATAGGAGTAATTAACAGCCTCACTCCCTTACTTGGAAAATATTCAAGACTAGACCTTTATAAAAAACGTCACATATACACTGCTATTATTCGTCCAATTATGACATACGCTTCACCCGCATGGGCAGCCTATAAGGCAAAGGATATTAAAATTCTTCAAATTATTCAAAATAGATTCTTAAGATTAATTACCGGAGTTCACTTTTATGTTTCTAACGATATGCTACATAAGGATCTACAAATTGAAACTATGGAAAAATATCTGCACAAATTGAACAAAAATTTCTTCGATAAAGCCATAAATTGTGACCGACTGAAGCACTTCAACACGTTTGATTACATCATCCTTGAAGAGGACGTTGACCTTCGTGCACTTGCAGCATTCCTCACGCGGAGTGCTAACTTCCCCACGTAATAAAAATTCATGACTGGTTTCCGTTCACACAATGTTTAATATCCTGTACATGTTTGGTGCCTACCTTACTTATACTTTTCAATTTACATTAACTGTTTTGTAACTCATGATACTGTATCGTATTTAAACTTGTATATTTTATATTTATTATGCATTGTATATCTTTTCAGTCGTCTTGTATTTGCCACTTGTGGCTTCCCTTTTGACCTTTACTCTTTTATTTTTTATTTGTCTGGACTTTCAACGTCTTGTGGCCTTTTTAGGCAAATTTTGTCATTGAGCCGGTAAAGTTGCATTATTTGCAATAATTCGGCTATAAAATCACTGACTGACTGAAAATGATGAGTTTAAAATGAACAACTATAAAGCCTCTCCTCCAAAAATTTTTAAAAAGTACATGTTACAATAATATATGGATGACAAAACACTTTATTTAAAACATTTTAGCGTTTGGAACATAAAATAAAAGTAGCGAATACTCTATCAAGGGTATCGAAAGACACAATTTAAAAGGTAACGCAAGGTATTTTTCTTTCTTTAAGTATAACATTTTCGCTGAAACCTATATTTCTGTAGTTCAACAGCTTAGAATTTTATAAAACAAATTCGCTGTTGTTTGTCAAAATCGCTGTTGTTAGTTATCGAAAAATAACCAAGATGTGATTTTTGCGTAAAATGGCACTAAACTATACAAATTGCTATTATCCATCACCCAATGAATGTTTCTTTTATGCGGAAGAGTTCCGTTTTTCGATTTGTATGGAACTGTCGTGTGTCGAAATACTAAGAAAGCACTGTCAATGGAGTTTTTGAATGAAACAAAAAACACCTCATCTGGAGACCTTGCCTCGGAGCAATGCTTCACTCGTAGTGGGGGATTAGCTCCTCCTTCCGTTCTTGCCTCCATGACCAAGACAAGGTTTTGGTTCAGGTTAGAAACAGGCTTCAGTTCTAAAATTTTTGAGTTCAAGTTTCGAACTACGTCATCAGCCTTACGCAAGCCATGTGGCATAGGTTAATCTAGAAAAGCCGTAGTCCAGAAAAGTCATTACTTAGAATACAGACAGACAGGAATTAACTCAAATTAGAAATGTGGAATTAAGAGGCTAATACTAAGTTAAACTATACAACTAATTTACATATTTTTATCTTACGTATATACGTATATATATATATACGTCTTTAAAAGAGCATATGTACATATATATATATATATATAATGTAATATTTTAGTTCCGCAGTTAAATAGATGAATGCGTAAACCAGTAACTTCCAGAAAACGCCTTTTCTAAACACAACTTTATTCCATAATAGATCACATTAGATCATTTAATCAGTATTTTAAATTAGTATTTTCTAGACCTCCTTTGTTTAAAAACATAAAAAACTGTAAAGAAAAATCCTAAATCGCAAATATACCGAAAACAAAAGTAAAATTTTTAAGTATGTCATTGATAGCAGATTAATTGACTTGTCAAAGGGAATAAACTATGTATAAGGTATATTCCTGTACTTTGTACAAGGAGGTAGTTACCACAATATTTCAAATATTAATATTTATTAACCTGATATTACGTGGTATATATCACAGTTCGGTATAAAAGAATTTTGAAGAATAAATACATTTCAACGTTACTTCATCTTTTCCGATGCTTATCATTATTGATTAATTACAGAGCATCATAGAATAGAGTCGATATTCAGCTCATGAAATCCTAGAAACAACTGAAAACAGATATCGGAGAATGATAACGATAACAATAACTAAGTAACATCAGTATCGAAAAACGATTTGTTTAGCATTCAGTGCCTAAATTATCATTGCATTTTTGCAAATCAAGCTGAAAAAGTTCTTTTTCAAGATAAATCATTCTAATCCTCTCTTTGAGGCCTTAATGCTTAGTGGAATGTTTGTTACATTCATTCGAACATTAAATTTATACCTTGGAATTTAGATTATTCTCGGAAAATTGATATATATTGCAATTTTCTGTCATTAGAACATATGTTACCTCCAATGAGTAGCAGATGTTTTATAATTTCATCGTAATATTTCAATAAGTAGCGCAAAAAAAAGATAAAACACGTCATATTTATTTTTCGTTTGATATCCAGGTGGCGGCAGTGGAATTTCAACGAAATCTATTTTAACCATCGCCACCTGGCGGTCACAATGATTCCTACGCTATTCTTCGGTATAAATCGATGCTACGTGTTAATAATTTCATTTTAAGTGAATGCACGTTCGTATCCTTTCTCAGCTAAGAACGCAGTTCGTTTTGACTTACACAGAAAATAATTTAAAGGTTTTTCTACAAATCTGATAAAATTTCAAATATCTTAAAAAAAAAAAAAGTGAAAGGTTTCAGATTTTAAATTACGTCTAAAGGAGCATTTTGTAACCTTTCTATGTGTTACCTTTATTTATTAAATATCATGCTCTTCACACTTAAAGCATAAAATTCAGTTCAATAGCATATCGCAAAATAATTTTAAAATGAGTATATCTTCAGAATTTCCGATACACAGTTCCGCGTGCTTTAGATAGAAAGGTATTTCTCCCCCCCCCGTAGATTGCTGCCATTGCTCGCTTTTAAATCGTTTGAGTTTGTTCCTCAAAAATTCGTAAAAGTTTTACAAAATATGAAATAAATAATAAAACAAATTCCAAATTCGGTCTTCCAGATGAGCATATTCGAGTGGAAACGTACGTAATTCAAAATTGGATGGCTCTTGGTACCGTTGTTTTATCACATTTGGATAAATATACATACATTTATGCAGATTCTTCATTATTTAATTTCTTTAAATATAATACAGGGCGATAACGTTTGATGGCAACAGTTTGAAAATGAATCGTAAATTTATAGTGAATCAACGCAAAATGCCAAAACGAAAACAATAGTCCTTCAGGGACAAAGCCCCTTTGGATTAATAATATGTGAAATAATAAAATATGCATATTTTCGTGCTTCTCAAATAATATAAATAGAGGCAGTCTTAAAACCGATAAATTTTGATGGAGCATTTTATCTTTTCTGGCATAGAATGTTTTCCTGTTTTATGATTATTTGCATCATTGTATCTTAATTTACGAATGATTAAAAATTGTGTTTCAGAAAATAAGGAAATACAATGTTTACTTTTATTCCGTAATTTATTACCTTATTAATTTTTTAGTCTAATTTCTAATGAGATATACACTGGTATTCAAAATTAAGAGAATTTTCATAATATGTCGAATTTCTGAAAACCCATTGAACAGATTCGAATGAAATTTGGTATGAATGTATATCCATAACACAGAAAGGGATGTGTATTTTCAAAACATTTTCTGTACTCATGGTTATGAGTAAAGCTCATAGTGCTCGAATGTCCAAAATTCCCGTTGTGATATAGAACTGAAAATGAGTCTAATATGGTTTATGGTTTCCTCTCACAGCCAGATAGATCGCTCAGATCCCCTCTTCTTCAGTATGCTTGACGGCATACTGAACAAGAGGCAGATGAAGGGCCACTGTGACAATCAATTCCATTCCTGCAACATCACAACATGGATTTTGGGCATCCCTGCACTATGAGTTTTACTTATAAGCATGATAGCAAGCTTAGTTGATGTGGCATGCTTATAAATAAAGCTCATAGTGCAGGGATGTCCAAAATCCATGTTGTGATATTGAACAGAAAATGAGTCTAGTATGGGATGCAGTCCCCTTTCACAACCAGACAGGTCATGCAGCATGACGACATATTGTATAAGAGGAAGTTAAATAGTTCTTGTGGCAGTCGATGCCACTCCTACAGCAAGGCAGTTTTCAACTCCGGAATGATTATGAAAGGAGGAGGGGGAGATGAAATTGTACTTCCAAGAGCCTTCCAGATAAGCTCTGTAGGATTAAAGTCAGGGGATTTGTCTGATCAATTCTTGCAGCTAATATCCTCACTTTTCAGGTAATCTTTGACCGCCTGAGCCTCGACTATCATCGCTGTCCATTAACAGGAACCCAGGTCCAACTGCGCCTTTGAAAAGTCAAACTTAAGGCTCGTTAGGAACATAGGGAACATCTTTTCTCTATACATTACAGCAATCAGGGAGACTTGGTAAACACAGGCAGAGTAGAAGACGTCCAACTTGTTCAATCCTGTTCAAGCCATTACACTTCCACCACCGTAATGATTCTTCCTCCACATGAAGGAGGAATGGTATCAGATTCCAGACTCTCTGTAAATACAGGAGTCCCAAGAATTAGTGCCCAGACTGGATCTCAAATGGTCTGTCAAACGCACGGTGCTCCACTGAAGTCTGGTTCAAGATGCATGTTGCATGCACCATGCTAAAGAGGTTCTCTTGTATGCTGCAATAAACGGGAAGCAAACAGCGGGTCTTCTGGCATACAGCCCTGTCTCACGAAGACTTCGAGCAAGTATGGACCATGAAACGTGTGTGTGGCAAGTGCAGACCACGGGGTTCCAGTGGCAGCTGCGACTGCTACAGCTTCACCTGTAGCAGTCCTGGGTCGTAGTGCCAAACAATGATCCTCGTTCGTCGTTGTGGATCTTAACCGACCTTGTCTAGTTCTTCTCAATGGAGATACAGTGTCCTGAAACTGTTTCCACAAATTGTAGCCGATACTGGACATTACACTAAGCTCTGTAATCATCGGTGCTTATGAATTGTCCACCTCCAATCTGCAGACAATTCTCCACCTCATTCCGTCATCCATATTGTCTGTACCTACTCACTTTAACTGACACCTTATATGTTTACCCAAATCTTGCAAGAAACATGGCAAATCTGGTGAAGGAGTAAGATCACACAAATCGCCAAAAACACCTATTGCGCTTGTATCCCATCCACAATCCCAGATCCTCCGACACGCAACTGTACGCTTCAATTCATGATTCGGAATATTTACCTAATTCTTCAGGGCCCTAATTAGTACCTTTGATTCAATACCTTTCGTAAAAATAGATATAATTTGCAAATTCTCTTAGTTTTAATCAAATTTTTAATTATTAACAAACAGTGAAAAAAAATTAGAACCATTTGCCTTTTTACGGAAGCCTTCATGACGGACTTTCTAAAGAAAATGACTGTTACAAATGCTTAAAACCGCGGAATTTTCATGTGCCAAGCCATTCGTTCAGATTTGTGTACGATTCGAAGTACCAGTGTTTAGTGTCTTACATACTCGGCTATTTGATAAGCCGACTTTGTAAGATGAATTGGTTAGTATTCACGCCGAAGATGAAGTAAAACTCTCACTTCCAACATTTCGTAGGAAATCAAATCTTAAATTAAATATCAGGTTCAATGATCTTACCCACTTGATAATTTGAGAGCTATAATATTTTTAAACAAAAATCTAATTATTATATATTTTTAAACAATCGAGTGAATCCCCAAATTGCGAATTTAATCAAAATTCATGATAGGCTGTCCAAGCACAAGTAAAACTTTTTTGACTTCCCTATGGTGATGCATTTATTTTATCATGATTCATTAAATACAGTCACAAAATCAATGATTTTGTAGTTGAATACAGAGATCCTAACCATTGTTTATGAGTAACAACAGAAGTATAATTCTATGATGATAGCAAGCTTAGCAAGTCTGTAGATTCAGACTCATAATAAGTAATGTTTCCTGTAGAATAAATAAATTTGAATTACAGCTTATAGTGTGTTACTTCCAACTACAAAATTACGTGGTGCAAAGAGAATTAAATTATCTATTGTTGTTGTTGTTGTTGTTGTTGAAGTTCTGTAGTTTCAATCTCAAAATAGTGTTCGCTACACAATAAATATATCTTTTTAACCCAGAAGGGCTACTAACTTCGTTTTGCCATTATGCGTTGATTGACCATAAACGGCGAATCACCTTTTTAAATTGTTGCCACCAAATATTACAGTCCTGTATTATATTTAAAGAAGTTAAATACTGAAGAATCTGGATAAATGCATGTATGTTTCTCACACTGTGATAAAACAACTATACCTAGAGACAACCAATTTTGAATAACTTATGTCTTCACCCGAAATATGGGCATGTGGAAGCTCGAATTTTTCAATTTGGAATTTGTTTTATTACCTATTACATATTTTAAAAAGCATTTATGAGTTTTTGATTAAGAAAGTCAACGATTCTAAAGCCAGCAATGTCAGCACTGTACAGAAAAAAAAAAGAAAGAAATTATCTTCAGCGCGCGAGACTCCGTATCGGAAATTCTATGATGATATTGCTCTCGTACTGAATTTCATGGTTTAAGTGCGAAGAGCATGATATTTAATAAATAAAGGTAACAGATAAAACCTTAAACAATAAAAACAAAAATAAGTAATAAAAATCCGAAAGCCTTCAGATTTTACATTACGTCCAAAAGGGCATTTTTTTAACCTTTTGTGTGTTACCTCTATTTATTAAATATTACGTTCTTCGCACTTAAACCATAGAATTCAATTTAACAAGAATATCGCAAAATAATTTTTAAATGAGCATATCTTTAGAATTTCCAATACACAGTCTCTCATCCTGCTGGAGATGGAAATGTTTTTCTTTTCGTACAGTGTTGCCATTCCTCGCTTCGAAATCGTTGACTTTGTTAATCAAATATTCTTTAATATTTGGCAAAATAAGAAATATATAATGAAGAAATTACAAATTAGGGCTTCCAGATGCCCACATTGAGTGAAGGATTACGTTATTCAAAATTCGATGGCTCCAGGTACCGTTGTTTTATCACAATGCCAGAAAGATACATACATTTATGCAGATTCTTCATTATTTAATTTCTTTAAATATAATACAGGGCTGTAGTGCTTGGTGGCAACAGTTTAAAAAGTGAATCAACGCAAAATGCCAAAACGAAATTGATGAAATTTATGATGAATTTGATATGGCACTTGAAGAGATAAGAGGGAGAGAGATATTCCACTTTCAAAGATTACAAGTAAAACATCGGACAGATTATTTATTAAAACGCAAGGAATATAAAAAGTTTGTTTTACGAATCTTGAAACAATAACTGCAGGAAACATTTACTGGGCAAAAATCGTGGACAAAATAATATTAAGCAGCACGTACTGAAAGTTTGCTGAAACCAATCCAAGAACATTTCATCAAATCTCTTAACGCAATCTTTGCATTTCATTTGATTGCGATTAAATGTATCAATTATGATACCTGGAATTGATAGGAAAGATGATAAAAATAAATTAAACTTTAAAAAAACTATTACTTAAAAATATGCGTGAATTTAAAAAAAAAATTTAAATTTTTAAAAATTAAAAATTAAAAAAATCTCAAACATTCAGATTTTGCATTACGTTTTGTGTGTTACCTTCACTTATTAAATATCATGTTCTTCTCTACAAAATCATTGCTTATCCACTTAAAAAAAAACTGCCTATGCCATAATTACTCACTCAACTGCTCCAGATATGCCTCGCACATGATTATCAATCTGTTTCTTTTAAATATCACATCATTTACTGCAGATTTAATCCGCCAAACTGCTATTCACCGGTAAGTAATCAATACACTAAAAGTATATAACTATATTATAATCCATGTGACCAAGAAGCCTATTAATCGTAAAATCTTTCCTATCTGCTTTATCTTTGGTGTTGTATTCATGTTATAAAATTATAAAATGCCCCCCCCCAAAATTATTAAAAATCTTAAAATTCCAAAAAATATTTACATTATCCTTTGCTCAGTGGTTAACGCGTTAGACTCGAGAACGAAATGTCCCGAGATCGAGTCTCGCTAATCGCTGCTTAATTTTTTCGAACTTATAATGTTCTTGTTTTAGTCTCTGTCATTTTTCTCAAGTCATGTTGACTTCCTTTTTATTTTTCTTTAACGTCTTTCATGTATTTTTTCCTATTTCTGCTCCCTTTTATTAACTATGATGTGGATGTAGAGGGTTCTTTACCCTAGGCACTCCGTAATAATTAATCCTTGGATCCTTGGATATCATGTTCTTCGCGCTTAAACCATAAAATTCAGTTCAACAGCAATACTGCAAAATAATTTTAAAATGAACATATCTTAGAATTTCCGATATACAGTCTTGCGCGCTGGAGATAATTTTTTTTTTTTTTTCAAATTTCAAATTAAGGCTTCCACATGCCCATATTCGAGTGGAAACGTACGTTATTCAAAATTTGATAGCTCTAGTTGTTTTATGACAGAGGGAGAAACATACGCACATTTATGCAGATTTTTCATTATTTAATTTCTTTAAATATAATACAGGGCTGTAATATTTGGTGGACACAATTTAAAAAGTGAGTCGACGTTTATGATGAATCGACGCAAAATGGCAAAACGGAATTAATAGCCCTTCTCATTTAAAACCCTTTGGGCTAAAAACTAAACACTGATATGTTAAACCGGAAAAAGTATTAAAAAAAAGCGGGGGAGGGAAAGGAAAAAAGAAAAAAAATTATGCCAACTCTTAACTGTCTAATTGTAACATCGGTAATTCTAAACATATACTACTAAGCAGCTGTTAAACTTTTTGTCGTTTTGCTGTTGAAATCTGTATTGCGAAAGTGCGAAGGAAATGGTGCTTAATAATAAAGTTAAAAAGACAAAAAAGAAATGGGTTAGCAGGAGAGAGTTTAACAGCAAACTGCAAGCTTAGGGAGTGAGTAAGAAAACCTCTAACAAACCCGTTTGAAGGACTGTTAAAATCTGAAACCTTTCAGATTTTTATATTTTTGTATCAGCTGTTCATTTTTTTATTAAATTTAATTTTACTTATTTTTTTAATTTATTTTTGGCACACTTTATTCAGTATTAATCGACGAAAATAGGCCCAGAATTCGTCTTCAAACCTAAATGCAATGGATTTGCGATGCAAATAAAAGAAAACTTTCCATTGTCTGCAGAAATCGGGGTTTTGAAATCGGTCCAAATTTCGCGTTGAACGCATTCGATCGGTGAAGAAGAGTTCTCAATGACGTCATCTCCCGCGCGCATGACGTCAGAGGCTGATCTTATTGGCTCACGCGCAAGATGAGCACCGGCGCTTCTTCGTCGAGCCGGTTAATCTGTGAATGTGGAGAAAAAGTAAAAATCGAAGAATAAACTTTTGTTTGGACGATCGTTGCGTCGATGCAAAGAATTTAATTAGTTTAAAAATTTAATTAGTGATTATTGGAATAAAAGCTGTCCCATTAAGTGGAACACCAAACTATTTGATAAATGTCATCCATTTTTGTAAAATTTATGAGAAAGATCCTAATTAAATATTATTGCAATTGTGAGGAAAGACTTTTTGCACAGCTGAAGGTTATAATAGGGAACTTTTGATATATGTTTCGAAAAGTTTAAATGTGTTCCATTAATTGCATTTGAGTTATTTAATTCTTCCAAGTTTTATGCTTTTGACTAATTTTGAGGTACTCAGAGATCAGTGAGCATTTCAAATGATTTAATTACTTAATTTTCAGCAGAAATATGAAATAAAAGAACAAAAAATACATTCTAATTCTTTGTTTAGTTATTGTTGTTATTCAAATGCATTGTGCAGTTAATAGCTTTTAGATTATTAATTGACTAGGGCCACTTATGCGAAAAATTGGAAAATATATATACAAAGCGCCGCAGATTTTAACACTGAAATAACACCAATTAATTATAGTAAGTAAATTTGTAATTTCTAGTGAAATTATTAAAATTAGAAAATGTGGACATTGATTTTCCATCTGCATGTTTTTACATATAACTAAAAGAAAAGAACCACGCCGATATAACATTTCAATCTAGGCAAAATAAATGAAACAAATAAAAAAATCTCAAAGCTTTCATATTTTATATTACGCCCAAAAGGGTATTTTAACGCATTTTTGTGTTACCTTTCTTTATTAAATATCATGTTCTTCTTACTTAAAACATAAAATTCAATTCAACAGCAATATCCCAAAGTATTTAAAAGAGCATATCTTTAGAATTTCTGATACACAGTCTCGCGCGCTGAAGACGTGAAAAAACTCCGTACAGTGTTGCCGTTGCACGCTTTGAAATCGTTGAGTTTCTGAATAAAAATTTATAAAGGCTTTGCGTTAAAATTTTTAAAAAAATGGTTAAAATAAAAAATAAATATACAAATTGAAAAAACTAAAATATTAAAAAAATCTCAAAGCTTTAAGATTTTACATTACGCACAAAGGAGTGTTTATTTAAGATTTTGTGTGTTACTTTTATTTATTAAATATCACGCTCTTCGCACTTAAACCGTAAAATTCAGTTCAACAGCAATATCGCAAAATAATTATAAAATCAGTATATCCTGTATAATATCCGATACACAGTCTGACACGGTGGAGATTACATTAAATTTTTACAAAATATGAAATAGATAATAAAACAAATTCCAAATTTAGGCTTCCAGATGCCCATATTCCATTGAAGGATTACGTTATTCAAAATTCGATGTCTCTACGTACCGCTGTTTTTTCATAGTGCTAGAAATATACATACATTCATACAGATTCTTCATTACTTAATTTCTTTAAATGTAATGCAGGGCTCTAATATTTGGTGGCAACAATTTGAAAAGTGAAACTCCGTGTTATAGTGGAGGACTCAAAATAGCAAAGCGAAATTAATAGGCCTTGTAGGCAAATTGCTCCATCGGAAAAAAAAAAAGAAAGAAAGAAAAAATAAAAAAAAAATAAAAGAAAAACACCTGCTCCTGATCGCTCTCAAAATCGACAGATTTCACTCAAAATCTACACCGAACTCAGGTTGTTTTTTCAAATATTGTTAAACATTACTTACTTACTTGTTGGATGTAAGCTATAAAACAACACGAATTTAAAAAAAAAAATGATGGTAGGCTCTGTCGTTTAGTTTAAAGAACCGGATGTGTTTAATGCGTAGGATTACTAACGAAAGTGTGAGGCTGTTATAGAAGGAATAAAACAAAGAAAATATTTTACAGACACGCATATTTTATTTTATTTTATTTTTTATTTATTACATTCATACACTCAGAATGACTCTATGTAAAACTGGTCGATGATATCAGAAACAAGATACATGATTTCAGATGTCTGCTGTTACATTCTTAGTAAATGTTAAATCTGTGAATAAATTCCCAAGTATACTGGGGTAGTTAGTTGGAACCACACTGAGATTAAAATGATGTTTATAAAATGTCTGAAATCAAATGCCTTTTCATTTCGTTTGACGTCTACATTAAAGGAACATCTGTATCTACAGTAAATCCTCGGTTAATAAAGTAGTCTCAGAATATTTCATCACTGCACTGAACAAGAACATTTTCAAATTTCCTGAATTAACAGTTGGATGAATATTTACGGATGCTAGAATAAATCTTGACTGTCCGTTAGCAATTACATCAATCATACACTTGTCAACCCTATATACTCTTACACTGCTTAAAAGTAAATTCTCTTGGTACACAATTTCCTACACTCCTCAAATTTCTACAAATCGCAACACCACCAACTTGGCGAAATCAAATCAAATACAGCAAACACCACCGGAACACTGACTGTCTAAAGAGGTTATCACATCCAGCAAAGGGTCTCTGCTAGACGGGGCTTTTCTGAAAAACGATATTCTGGTAGCACTGGCTAAACGAGTGGATTCCTAGAAGAAACAGCTCCGCTGGAAGCAAAGTTCTGCCTAGCTGTTTCTTCTAGGAACGATGTACCAGCTACGCGGGATTTTTTTAACCTCGCCGAAAATGTTTCGGCTGCAGCTCTGCCCCGGGTAGAGATCAGCCAAGACGAAAGTTCCGCTTCTGAAGGCTCAGGTGATCCCAATCTGAGCGATAATCGATTATTATTTGACGTTCAAGTCTTTGTAGTAGCCGCCCAGACGGTATAGTGGTTAGGGTAGCCGGCCACTATACCTGGGTTCGAATCCCGGAGACTCTGTAACTGCCCGTCTCATCGTAGGTGGCCCACCTATTAGGTGCGTCCATAATAAAGTGACCACCACTTATGGCCTTAGTAGTGGCCAAGCCGAAGTCGGCTTAGGCCCCCCCCATTGGAAAAAAAAGTCTTTGTAGTAAGTGAAAATGGTAACCTAGGTGGAAATGTGCGCGTTCTGAGTTCCCTTTCGACGTTCAGTCCTTCGTAGAGGAAACATATGTGATAGGGACATAGACGACCTTACCATTCACAAACGGTCGCGCATGCGTACGGAACTATAACTTCACCAAAATTTCGCTATTATTCACTCGTTGCTATACGTATATAGTTTGTCTAATTCTTAATTTTTTTGTTGTGTTTGCTAATGTACTTTTTCATCTATCTAATGATGTATTTGGATTGGTTGTAGCATTTGTTGCATCGAAGATATAAGCATTTTCGCACAGCTCAAATAACGTCTTAATTTTTGCTTTTCCATCAGACCATCATAGGGGAACGTGATCCTACATGAAAAAATGTAAATCAAAAACAGAAATTGAAGTTTGAAAACTTTAGATTTCAAAAAAATTAACCGTTAAATTATTTTATACATTTAAATATGTAAAAAATTAAAAACATAAAATATATACGTGCATACGTTCAGAATTTTCGTAAAAGTTAAAAATACATGAAATCAAAATAAAACTTCAAAACAGATATTAATATGGTAATTTCTTGTGACATAACTGAATTACAGCTTGATCAGTATCGTATACCATTAATCATGATAAAAAATTCAAACTCAAACTTAAATAAAACTTCGGTATTTGCGGCGATAGTAATAGTTAAACCCATAGACTCTAATAATATCTTCTGTAAGCTATAATCAACAGAGAAAAGAATGAGCTCTCCGCCGCCCAAAAGGTATAGTGGTTAGCGTCGCTGACTGATGTGCCGAAGGGCTCGGGTTCGAATCCCGGAGAAGGCATGGTGGTTTGTAAATATATCGTGTCCGTGCGGCATGGCGGCACTCTAAATATGCCACGAGCCGAAAGTCCTCTCATGGGGTTTAGTGGAAGGAGAGAGGGGTGGGAGACCCTCGGACACGTCCCCCCGGGGTGCTATCCATTAAAATTGGGGGGCGGAAATGAGCCAAATCGCACTGTCACCTGTTAGGGGCTCAAGACTGTTGCCAGCGACAGGCGTAATCTTGACTCCTTGACTCGAGACTTTGTCAGACAAGTGAGCATGAGTAACAACAACAACAACAGGAGCTCTCCATTAACTAACGAATTTCATTGTTAAAGCGAATAATAAACTGCATTAGTCATAAATATACAGTAAAATTTTGGAGCATTCTTCGTGGCGCCTGAAGCAAAATTGGCTTAAAAGCTAGCTCTAAGTAGTTCAGTGACAGATTGAAAATGAGCTTTTAATTGACAAGATGGGTAGCTCAGTCAGTTGAATCATTTAACAAGTTGTCACTTTCCTCGGCGAGAGAAGAAACAAAAAATGAAAGTTTGCCAAACTGTTGGAAGGTTCTGGAATATTGTCAATTTTTTTGCAGGCCTCAGTACAATAAGTCTTGGATATTCACGCATCACATTTAATTGTCGATTTCGTTGAAAGATTAGAAGAAATTCATTTGCGGGTGCAAACTTCTAGAATATCCGAAAGTTGCTGTAGCGACCACGGCACTGAAAGTATTAAGTCCAGCAATGCTTTAAGGTTAACGAGATTTAAATGCTTTCGAACTACTCAGCGAATTTCTTAGCCACCTGCTTGTGAAAATCATCTCATTTTGGGAACAGAATTGTACAGAAAACTTGAAAACTTTGGCAAAGGTGTAATAAATTTTATTTTTAAGAAAATCGAAGTTAATAAATAAATTTTTATATAGCGAAGTCTGCATTATAAAATTACTGAATCGGTAAACCTTAGTCCCCGGAGGCAAGATTTTACTGAGATTAAAAATTGAGTTGAAGTATCAGAATATTTACGTCGTGTGACAAGGATCAACCTCAGTCTACCAACATATTAAATTCAGTAGCGCAAGATATTGGCGGCATAGGGACTAAACCTTTCGACTACGTGACTGGAAGTCACGAAGCAGCAAAGCCCATGAATAAATATCACGCGTTATACAAAGAGGTGAAAATTATATCGTGAGAATCAACTTTACCCAAAATCTCTCCGAAAATCAACAGACAAAAAATTTAATTTATAATAGCTGGAAAAGTTTTAGACATTCCGTAGTAAGATGGAATTTTGTGCATATGCAATAACGCAGTAAAACATGTCAGTAATGCATTAAATTGATCAGGAGAATGCTAAATGTTTTCTTGATGGAAAGGTTTCCAAATCTCTATTCAAAATCTATGGGCACGTAAGTAACAGGTATGTAAATTTCAGAACAGCGAAGAAAGCTCAAAAGCTACATTGTATTTCGCATTAGAATTCTCCCAAAGAGGAATGACGCTACTATCCCTAGCCACTGCTTAATATTCAGCTTTACAGTAGTTGATTTTAATATAAAATCTCGGTAATGGAAGTTTACATTAACTAATCATATAGTGGAATGAATATGGTGTGAGTAGTTAACTTTGAGTTCCAGAAGTGCAGACATATTATATCAGCTCTAGTTGTCTTTAATAAACTTACGTTTGACCTTTACACCATTTATTTAGTTCCAGATATGCAGAAACACATATTGTACTATAAAGGCCCGTTTCCACTACTGCGTATGCGTTGCGGTGCGTATGCGTTTCTCCAATCAGCGAACGAATTCTTTTTGATTGACATCTGGTGTCCGTCGACTGATGACAGAACGGATGAAGTTCAACAATGTTCAACTCCCATGCGTAGTTCTGCGGAAACGTTGGGGTCACGTGGTAAAAAAGGAGCAATCAGGTGTTGTCACCAAAAATTAATGGCGGCAGAAGCAGCGATGAACGCTGGCTCAGAGAAAGAATGTTTTGCTAAAAAATACTTATTTCTGAATTAGCATTATTGCGAGAAATCTGCGTACTGAAAAAGACAGCAATCAGCTGAATTCAGTTAAAAAAAGATAAGAAAAATAAGATAACTGCAACTACAGTACCAGTTCCCAGGGAGTAGTGATTACTGTCAAGGAAATCAGGAGCAAAAAATATAATACCAAGTTCATGAAATAGGAAAATTTGTCCTGAAAATTATTTTCTAGTTCTGCATACACATTTACCTTTCATGATAATGAACGTCTGACTATATCAAACTGCTAGAGCAAATCAGATACGGCATGAAAAGATTTGTTACTTTTTTCTTTTGAAACGGGTAAAAACTAAAAACGTTAATTATAAATTAAATTTAGTAGCCTTTTAAATACTCCACTGAATTAAAGAGTACGTTAAAGTTATATTTCTCTATTTACAAATATACCTTTTGTCTAGCATACATTTGTAAGCACATGGAATATATTTTTAGCAGTCTGTTTAACTTAAATCGGAACGCCGCTTTAAAAAATAATGCTTTTTGTAAAAAATGTCCTAGAAGCTGAAGAACAAACTCTGGTGAATTTTTTAGCCGATAGCACACTGAAATAGAACCAAAAAAATTTAGTTTTATGAATTCATTTACTTCATAATGTATATTAGACAAAATTGCTAATTACGTTACTGTGGTGATAGCGTGGTGGTAAAGCTGAGGGTAGCGAGCTGTAGCCTTTTGGGTCGTGAGTTCGAATCTCATACTTTTCTCTTTTCACCCTGTTTGCAATTTTCTCAGCTCCGTGTTCCAATTTTATCTATATTTGTGTTTTAAAATTTATTTCTATTGTTATGTGCATTAAATATAACGTTTTATTGATGCTCTTATTTATTTAAAATTTTCCCTCAAGAATTTATTTTTAAAATTGTAATATAATACGAATTTAAAATATACTCCCTGTATATATATATATATTTTTTTTCCTTTCACTTTTATGTTAATGTACATACATGTGAGGAGACTTTGGGATGTTTCCAGGTCTAAACTTTCAATACTAATGAACATGAGACAGTATTAATGCGCTGAACATTTTAATAAAACGATTTTTAAAAAACTTATTATAGTAATTGCTTTACATTCAGTTCTTTCCAGCTGAAGCACAGGAATTAATTAATTAACTATTTCCATTTTATTTACCTTAGGTATGAATACATATATAAAGAGAAATAAGCTTATCTTTATAACTTCTTCCATAAAAAGCTATGAATTTAAAATTTATAAATTCAAAATAATATTTTATGGATTATGCATAAAATATAACTACGCATAGTGCATTTTGAAAGAAACGAGATTTCTAATAAATTATCCAGCTATAACACAGAAGAAACTGACGCTAAAATTGCATATAATATCTGTTTTCTCCCCAAATTTGCGCATATTTTAAAAATATACAATCTCGCATAGCAGTCAGCGGTATACAAGCATAGCAAATTTTGTGTAAATATTGTGAATCTTTCTTTACAGTTGCTCTGTATTTTTAAGGTACCAGCTATTTTTAAATGTGTTTAACATTTTTATTTGTTTTGCAGTAACAGCACATTTTAGTTTTAATTATATATTATTTCGTTAACATTTAAGTCTTCTAGAAACGGAAAGAAATTTTTAAAAATTACTCCAGCTTCTATGCAGTTAGAGATGTTCATAATATGCATTATAACTTTACGTATCTAAAAATTGCTAACTTGCTTTACTTTCACAGTTCATAAGCAGAACTAAAAATTTCCAATAACATCGTCCGAATAATCGTAAGTTAAATCAGAGACCTCTGGTGGCAATGAATACAACTGACCACCGAACTTCCGTAAGCGTAAATCCAACGCAATAGTGTAAACGGTTGTCCGTCTGCGTAATGCGTTTTTCCCAATACGCTACACGTTGGTAACGCACAAATGGAAACGGGGCTTAATGGAGTTCATTTAGTGGCAAAATATAAAGACAGCTCATTGCATGAACAATGAAATACTAGATACACGAACATTGAAATGCTACACTGGGTTGTAGATTATAGGATTACAAAATCGAACAAGCTGCGAACGCAAAGAAACCAGTAACAGGTACAGGTAAAAGTATGGGGGACACCAGCGATGTAGCAGGGGTCAACTGGCAATGTCTCCCCACACTAACTCTTAAAAAAAGGGGGGGTTAATTGCCAATTTTTAAAAGAATTTACATAAACTGAAACCCTCCAAATGGTTTAGAATTTGCCTATTATGGTACATCGCGCAATCCCCCCGTACGCCCTGCATCCAGTATTTATTAAAAATGACAATGGAGGACATAAGGAGATTACAATATAGTCTGAATACAATTTCAAATTCACAAATTAAATTAAACTTCTGTTTGGTGCAACAAAAATAGGACATAAACATAATTAGCAAACAGATAAACATTATGAGATATTTATAATTAGTACTGGGAACGCAATGTTATAATGAATTGCAATAATAATGCTAAAGAGGTCGATGTCCATGGGTTATTTCGGATATAAAGGTTTGTCGCAGTTTATAAAGTTCGCGGGTGAAATCATTTTGTCCATAATCCCAGCATGTAAAAGTTCACTAAATTTATGCAGTATGAGGATTTACACTTGACAGAGATCTAGGCCGGAGGAAGAGAGTCGTTGCATAATTGAAACTTTGGATAAATGATCAGAAGAAAAATGTGAGAAAATTTAATGATCAAAAGTTCCCTGTTCCCCACTTATTCAGATATCGGAGTTCGCCACATTTCTTGCGCAAAAATATGTGCGGAAGGATCCGTGTCCTGTTGTATAGTAGTTTAATGAAGGATTTGAGTACAGAGATGCAAAGCTTACGTTTGGCATCAATTTATATGTGCGTCTTCTCTGGGCAGCATTGTTCCACAAATCATGGCAAGATTTTGAAGCAAGTTTTTTCAGTTGGTACTTGAAACTTCAGCGAGGCCATGGAATGATGATTTCAGTACGACACTAATTAACAGCTGCTTCATTGGCTAATTTATCTGCCTGATCATTCCCAAAATGGCCAGTATGTCCTTTGATCCATGAAATTTGAATTTTGTAGTTTGTAATTTTGCCAAGAAGAGAATTAATGTCAGAAATCAATGGAGAGGAAGGTAAGGAATTCTTAATCGCTAAAATAGCTTCGTGGGCGTCAGATTTTATGTTTAATTCGTTGAGATTTTTTAGAATGGCTATTTCAATCACTTCTTTTATGGCTGACAACTGCGCTTGGAAAACACTATCATTATTAAGGAGATGGCTTTTCCATTTGATGATATTTGAAGAAGTAATTTGGAAATAGACTGCGGAACCAACTTTTCCTTCAATTTTTTATCCATCAGTATAAGCAACTGGAGATGAATTACTTAAATTTTCTTCAGATATGGGGAATTTAATTTTGCTGAAGCGAAGAGCTGGATGAGTAAGATTGGGGTTAATTTTCTTTTCATGGTTGGATGGCAGAAAGGTTTGGTTAAATTCTGCGGCTTGGTTAAGTTGAAGTACCTTCATATAGGCGCTTTCTATTTCTGCACTGACTGATAGTGGTAGAGTACCAGCTAAAGTATCAAGTGTTACATTTGAAGTTGCTTAAGTTTCATGGACGAAGAGTAGGAGGGCTTCATGCCCAAACTGTAGATCATTTACCCGCAAAGCGTTTCCAGGAGGCACCACGAAGAGATAGATCTACGTCGTATCCCATCCATTTGTCTACAGGACATGATTGCCTTGCCGCTCACCTGCACCACATAGGCATTTCAAGCGATCCTATTAGCCCACTTTGCAATTCTGGAGAAGAAATAGACAGGGACCACCTGCTTCGATGTGGAGCTCTTCATGGTCTTACAGAAGAGTCGAGATACTGGTAGGCAAGAGCGCTTCTAAGGCAATGACTTCGGTCTTTTTGCTCTTTGTTCTACTGTTTGTAATCCTTTGTTTGTAAGACTTTAGTTTTTTGTAACTTTTTGTCTAGCCATTGGAAATATATATTTGAAGTTGTGCGATACGTCTGAGTAATGCAAAGAGTAAAAGGCCTTTGAGTTGAATTCAAACATTTAATCTTTCTCAGTGTCATTGGTTGTGCTCAAATTCCGGCTCTGAAATATACCATTTTTGATATGACTGTTTTTAAAAGAATTCGTGTAATATGGGTATTGAAGTCCCAGTTATATCAATGCATACGTCGTAGGCAGTTAGCTATTGAAGTTGTACGAAGTTTAATGTTTTGTAAATGAGGAATCCAGGAGAATTTCTTGTTGATTGCTAATTCCAGGTACTTTATTGTATTCACAGATTAGATCTTTTGATTGTGAAGTTTTAGAGCTAAAGCTTTAGTTATATTTTGCCCTAGTTTATGGATCATTAAGACTTGAGACATACTATGTGAAATTTGCAGTTTTTGAATTTTGCAAAGTTAGTTAAATATCTGAAGTGCTTCGTTCCAATTAACCTCTAAAATGTCTCTGGTACGGCTGCTTGTATTAAAAGCAATATCATCTACAAAAGTTGCAATTTTTGAGCGATCTGGCCATGGATAGGCAATGATGTTGCTCAAATTGCTATTCTAGAGATCCTCAATCATGTGAGACCCCTGGTGACATCCTCTAACTTGATTACACACAGTTTCTGCGTTGTTGTAAAGAGTCATACTCTTCCTGTGTCTGAAGTAATTTTGAATAATTAGAAATAAATTTTGAGGGCACTTAAAGATGCCCGTCGTTCTAAAATTCCTCAAATCTTGCATGCAAGTACATCACTAGTGTCCATATTAGTACAGCATCGTTAGGCTATACCAGCATGGACAGTTATGCCATTTCAGTCATGATAGTGAACCTCATTTGTTCATTGTGTGGGGATACTTTCGTTGATATACACGTCTGTTAAAAAAATAAGGAACAGAGGTAAAACAGGATATTAAAACAAAACCTATTTAATGAATTTGCCTGAAATTTGATCTGAGAGTTTGGGAAGACATTACTAGACCACACAGCAAACAATAAAGCAAAGACATACAAAACGCATGTATTACGACCACCACATCGCAAAACACCAAATAGGTCGGAAGAATGCGTTCTGGAAACATCACGTTATTAACGGGTATGATCCTCGCTAACTGAAATACATGATTGATAACGACGGGGCAAACTGTTAATAATGCTGTCGATCACTTGTTATGGCGATAGTTCCCATTCCTGTAGAATGTGTATCGTAGCTTGTGCAGAGTACCTGATGGCACACTAGAACCCAACCTGTCTGTGATTGATCCCAACGTGTCCCACGCATGATGTATGGGATTCAGGTCCGGTGATTTAGCAGGCCACGGTAGACGTTTGCACGTTTCATTCTCCAGATAACTCTATTCTACCGCTCGAGCTCTCTATGGGCGGACGTTATCGTCCATAATTATCGCGTCTGTACCTATAACAGCGATATACGGGCGCACAAGAAAATGTAGAATTTCGTCGTAATATCAAACGGCTGTAATGAATCACAGAGACGTCGGTGAAGACGTTCGTTTGTATCTCAGCCCATACAAATAAGCCTCATTCTCTGTAATGGTCTCTTTCGATGATGCTTGGCTCCCGATAGCTTGTCCCTGCTCTGGTGGAGGTAATTGTTTCTCTCTTCAAGTTGGAAAGGATTGGATTTTCGGAGACGATCATTTAATGGAAGAAAACCTGGGATTTGATCTGGACCTTCTGAGAATGGTTACACTGCCGGGCAGTGACGCGCTACCTTATAGTTTCTTCTGTTTCAGTCCAGCATCGGCTTCTCGTGGTCCCCGCTGGTAACCAAGTTCGCCCGGACTGATGATGTTGGACACCCATCCCTGGGGTTCGACTGGGTTGGAATTTCCGGAACCGACAATTTATGGCAGGAGACCCGGGTTCTATCCAGCCAGTTGTCTACACCTATGTCTAGACAGCTTTGACCTCTCGGGTAAATAAACAGGCTTTACAAGACTAGAGCCTCTGATCATTCAGGGGTAGGTTCGGGCTCGGTAGGGACTGTACTGGTACTGTCCTGCCCGTTCCCCTGGCTGTTGTGGAGCTAAATGGTAGAGAGTTTAGCCGAGTCCACGCGGATTACACTCCCGCAGCGCTAGTGACAGGGACTGACAATGTGGACATGAGCATCCAGTCGGAAGTTTAATCGATGCCGAAAGAGTTGTGCCCAGAGGCAAAGATGTCTCGGCGTTGTTTATTTACAAGCTTTGTTAGCTCTCTCATACGTTATATAAAGCGGGACTAGAGCTGCGGGGATCACGCCCGCTTGGATGAGGTTCAGAAGCACAGCCCAGAAAGTCATCTCGAGAGAGAAGGACTCAGGTCGTGGGTCCAGGTTTTGTGCTTTTTGCTTTGTCCCTGGCTCTCGCCATATTATTTGCCTTCATTCTGAATCGTTCTGGATGTTCAATCGAGATTCATCCATAAGGAATACGTGGCCCTACTGCCCTCATGCCCAACTGCGATGTTAATGGGCCCAATTCAGCCGCACTCTGATATGCGATGTGGACATAGGAACACAAACCATAGGTCGTCGGGCATACAGTCCAGCTTCATGCAGTCGACGAGAAGCAGAGTTGAGGTATAAGGGCCTTCCTGCAGCATAAGAGAGATGCAAAGCCGGTTGTCGTGCTGTTAGTGATCTACGGCGTCTTTCACATAGCAGCAGAAAGCGGTCATCTGTGGCTGTTGTAATCCTCCAACGTACGACTCTCGTCTTCTATAGCGATTTTGATCCTTTCTGTAATTATTCCACAACTACTGATGACACTAAGATGAAAATTTAGCTCTCTTTCAACAGCTTGCAACATCCCGCAAGTCCTTCAATTGATTTCATCTTGCAAATGGTGTCTTCGGCTCATGTTTTCCGCGTTGGCTCTCTCGGATTAGCGGAACTATCGCTGCTTGTGAACTGATGCTTAGGTCCGGCATTCCCCTTCTTAAGGGATTGTGCTATCACTGCAGGATTGCGTTTTAGGCTAATTTTGGTTGCCTATTTGCATTCGGCGATGCACTTTCTACCTCTATTCGCTTTTGCACATTCGTACTTTTCATTTTATCGTTCGTTGCTTATTTTTGGGCACGAATATAGTAATCATAGGCCCATAGTAATTCTTAAATTGTTCATACCTTTGTTGATTAGAAGAGATCAAGTCATCTATCTTGTGGCTTAGTGTCCTCCGATGTAAACGCATGAATTCACTACATTTATTCCTTTCTCTCGATTGCAGTACACTTTCAAGTCTCCGCCAGTCGTCTATTTGTAGCTCAATTAGGTCGCTTATACTCCGTTTTGGTGAAAGGCTGCCATTATTATAAAACTGAAATTGTAGCTGCATGGATGAATAGAATGATTTTTGTAAAACTGATGAACAGCAGCTTTTGAGTATTCAAAGCAAAATTATTATTTGAAAGGACATATATCGCCATACTAGTCTGAAGTGCATTAACAGTGAAGTGAAGGTTGTATTTCGTCATTTATTGTTGCACTAACAAATACAAAGGCAGCATAAAGCTCTTGGATATCGCTCGCCATGCTTGCATAACCTTTTCAAAAAGACCAGTTGCTGTTTCAGGAGGTTCTTACTGGACCTGTAGGTCATGTCCAATGACATTCCAGGCACAGTAAATTAGCGTAATGGAAAGGAAAATAATGTTTTCGGTTCAAAATTTCGCTAGTTAATTTTCAGTGAATAATCACGAATTAAGGTCCCCACAATACATTTTTACTATTTTTGCAATGATATCTGTCTGTCTTATTTTCTGCTTTCCGTATTTAAGCTTCCTGCATAAACAGTAGATTAGATTTTCGTTGAAACTGAATAATAGGAAGCGTTAGCTTACTTGAAGCTCGTAACAGCTCTTAATGAACACTGCATCAAAATATAATCCAAAACTTCTGAATTCAGTTATTTTTTTTTTGAGTCTCTTATATTAATAAGGACAACATATAAGATTTGGGCTAAAATTGGTAAATCGGAAATAATATTTTACTTGAAGCTTTTAAGAGATTTTCATGAAAAAAAATATATTATGATAATAATCTAAAACTTGGTATTTAAAAATTATGCTGTCTAAAACTCGTATATGTATATACTATGAGCACGGAATCTTGGTTGAAAGTAACACGTTAGATATGGGATATGTATTGTTACGAATTTTGTATACATGTAAGTAATTTTAGTGAAATTATACGTGAATTTTTTTTTAGTCCAAAGGGGCTTTGTCCTTGAAGGACTATTGTTTTCATTTTGCGATTTTGCGTCGGAAACATTCAAAGTCTGAATCACTTTGCAAACTGCTGCCACCAAATATTGCAGCCCTGTATTATATTTAAAGAAATTAAATAATGAAAAATCTGCATAAATGTATGTATATTTCAAAATCGCTGAAACAACCTTGTATTTGGCGTAGATTTATTAAAACACTCAATGGATTTTGAGGGCAGCTACAGGTATTTATTAAAAATAGGTAAAAATTTCTTTCTTTTCTAGAAATTTCGTTCTCCTGATGAGTAGGGACCTGTAGCTGCTCTTGAAATCGATTGAGTGTTTTAATAAATGTACGCCAAATACAAGGTTGTTTCAGCGATTTTGATTGTCACATTGGTTTCTCTTCTATTCTAGTATGTATATTTCTCCAAATATGATAAAACAACGGTACCCAGAGCCATCCAATTTTGAATAACGTACATTTCCACCCGAATGTGCGCATCTGGAAGCCCGAATTTGGAATTTGTTTTATTATCTATTTCATATTTTGTAAAACTTTAACGAATTTTTCGAAACTCAAACGAACTCAACGATCCAAACTCAAGCTATTTTAAAAGCGGGCAATGGCAACGCTGTACGGGGGAGGGACTTTTTTTTATCGAAAGTACACGGAACTGTATATCCGAAATTCTAAAGATATACTCATTTTAAAATTATTTTGCGATTGCTGTTGAACTGAATTTTATGGTTTAAGTGCAAAGAACATGATATTTAATAAATACAGGTAACACAGAAAACGTTAAAAACACGCCCCTTTGAACGTAATTTAAAATCTGAAACCTTTCATTTGTTTTTTTTTGTTTGTTTGTTTGTTTGTTTGTTTTTGTGTGTGTGTGTGTGTGTGTGTGTGTAATGTAATATGAAAGTTGTTTTGTGTAATGTAACAAGAAAGGTTTTTTGTATAATGTCACATTTTTTATATCCCGTTAGTTCTATGTTTCAAATTAGACAAGAAACATAGAATGATGTTAAAACATAACATCATTCTATGTCTCAAATTAGACAAGAATATCGTCCATTCTAAGCGAAGAGGATGATTGGTAGTGACAAAGTAATAAACAACGAGGTGAAGCATGGGCCTACAATCCTGCTACTGCAAAAGGATTAAAATCGTTTGTCCGGCTATGGATTGATTGATGGCAGATATCACTTTCCGTCTCAATCGATACAGCAACTGACGTCCGTCATCAACAATAAAGTCATCACGCTGAGTAGTAGCGTTCCGAGTTCTAATCTCATCTTGGCCAGATGTGATTGTCTTTTTACATCTGAACTCATATTTGGCACTGTTCATTTATATTTCCTTCGAGATGATTGTGCATTTAACTAATCTCGTTTAGTTTGATTACTTGCTCTTGATTGTTAGTTGCTCGTATTCTTTGCAGAAACATTTTGTACATATTTTATGTAATTGTCGAAAAAAAAATTTAGCTATTGTTTGGTTCCTAAAAGTGATTGCTTCATTCATGCAGCATGAAATATTTAAAGATTCGCCGAAAGATTTTGCTTTACAACATAAGGAAAATAAGGAGTTGCTATGCAACTTTGATCGTCTTCATCGTGGCTCAGAGAAGTTTTCTAATATTTGCAGCAAGTAGTTGAATGCGTTTGTTGCGAATTTTGAAAAATTTCAGTGGATAACATACAAAATATACTCTGTGTATTTTCCATTACTGCTGTTCCTAAAGCTTCGGTTGTTGGAAGCTAATTAGCTGAAATTCCAGTCACTCGAATTACATAAAGATATTTGGATGATATTATGTTCCTTCTACAAGGATTTTTTGCCGAAATACTCAGTATATATAAGTAAATATGTAAGTAAGAGTATGTGCATCATTTCAGTGTTGTTAACGATTAGATTCTTCACTTGCTACTGACTCTTAAAAAAGCAAATTTTGCCAAATTATGAAAGCTAAATCATATATGCCTCTAAATACAGGGTGTTTATAAAGCCCCGGACCCATTTTGAGTTTAATAACTCATAAAATAATGAAAATATCAACAAACTTATGGCATTTATTGATGGAATAATTTATATATTTTCCTTTTCAGGTTTGAATACCTTTACTTTTGTAAATATCGTCTGCGCGTGTGACTCACTTCAGGTAATTTCATTTTCCAGTCTAAATATCTGCACTTTTCTAAATATCATCTGCTTATTAATTGCATTTTTCTCTCTTTTGCATTTTTCTCTCTTTTGTTTTTTCCTATAACTATTGCCTATTATTATAGGCCTAGGAGGATGGCCTTTGCAACAGATATGCTAAGAAGGATAGAAGATGATGCTGAATTTCTGAAGCGCATAATGTTCTCCGACGAAGCATCCTTTCATCTTTCTGGCATTGTTAATCGCCATAATGTGCGCATATGGGGATCTGAAAACCCCCATCACTACCGTGACGCACAAAGGAATTCCTCAAAGGTTGATGTGTGGTGTGGACTAATGCACGATCGAGTCATTGGGCCTTTCTTTTTTACAGAAAAAACGG
>KK112194.1:0-16990 GCA_000611955.2 Stegodyphus mimosarum
ACGAAACTCAACTCGATTACGTCATCCCATACGTCACTTCTGGGAAAATCCAAGATGGCGGCGGGTCCCTTCTATAGCCTCGGGCGTCTCCCAGGGACGGGCGCTTACTACTTATATATATATATATATTGTTTCTTAAATCCCATTCACAGTCAGATTTAAATGAAGAAATATTATTCTTCATGGAAGATTTGAAAATTCAGGATATCGTGGACGGAAAGAAAATGAAGGAAAAAAAAGTCATGGATGGAAAGAAAAGAAATAGAAAATTGCTTAAAATTTTGCTTACATTTAATATAGACAAAAACGTAAAGCAGTTCGATAACAGCCTTGACAGAGACTTATCGGCGTCATGGAAGTAGGACAATGGACCTTATAAAGAAATCTTATAAGGTCCAGTATTACAAGATTGCTCTGTCCTCGGCTTTGTTCTAACATTACCTTTCTTCCTTAGAGATAACCCTGGCTACCAGTGGTCTGGGGCTTAGTGGACATCATATTAGTTATATAGGAGACTATAAAAATGTACTCATGAATAAAAGAACAATGTAATTTCTCTTTTATAAGTAGCTTTCAAAGACAAAATTTCGACCCTATTTGAGTTCAGAGGTGATTTAATAGGCGCTATTGTTCTTAGGGGCATTCAGGACATGTTGAGGGGTAACTGGGCAAAACGAACATGCCCAAACGTTTTGATTGCATAATATTTTTGAAACAAACATGATTCTGCCATTTATATAAACATTCATCCTTGCAAAAATCATATACTAAATCATGTCTATATCTGCTGGTCCAAGTGTTTGTAAGGTTCCTTTTTAATTCCAAAGAAACATAAAAATACAAGTTACAAGCCGTCAATCTAAACTTCTAGAAACATGGACGAAAGTCACGACAATTTTAATTTGTGTGGTATTATTTTTAAATTTAACATTATTAATTTACTCATGGGTACCATGATCGTACAAACATAATGTTAACATTGCTAGAGTAAGTAAACCAATACTTATTATGCACTGAATAAAATGAAAAGGTGTGACAGGCTTATCATTACAAAATATATGTATACCAAAACAAGTATAGTTATCAAAATGAGTAAGAGAACACTAATATTGCACCGAATAAGTTTGAAAGAATAATATCAATAATAAACATAAGAGCAACATAACAATTTACCAATTTTGGTTAATACAATGCTTTGTGAAATTTATAAAAAACCCATTCAAAAATTAAATTGGTCCAGTGTTCGAAATTATGAGTAAAACAAACAAGTTTAGGTAAATTTAAGCTTAACATTTATTAGGAATTAAACAATAATTTCTACAACATTTTGATACATTCTAGAGGTAGAGTGTTTTACAGAGAAACTGCTTTTATAAAGAACATACCTTGACAATACAAATTCATCTAAAGAAAGAAGAGACCCGCACAAATTTACTTGCTAAGAATCATCGCCATTAAGACGTGACAATCAGGCGGTGGTAAGAAATGACAAGCCGCCAATTGAAATCTATAAAGAGAAAAAAGAACACATTTTAGTGGATATTATAGGAAGTAAAAACTGGGCCTTCCGCCCTTTTAATCTTTAGGCTCTCTCCTCCATACGCTTCCGTTTCTTGGCCTTTTCCCCTTCGAAAAATTCTGCTGCCATTTTATCAAACAAAAGCTCGATGTCTTGCTTCTTGTCTTCTTGTCTTCTTCTCTCGTGAAAACCGCTGCCGGCTCTTTTTCTTCTTCTCGTCAGCCCCCGGGCTTGGCGGCGATGCTTGATGTTCCAAAAGTCGCCAAATGTTAGGCAACCCTAAGAGGAGTATCCATGGCAGAACGTCGAAAAGATCTTCAGAGGCTACCAAACATTGGAGGACATCCGAAAGCTGCAAGTATTCAATCAGAGCATGGAGTCAATCAATTATCCGTCACAATGAAACAAACACATTCCTGAACCTAGCCTCGCGCAGGGTACACTCCTACATGGGTGGAAGGCTAACAAACTCCTAGTTACCCTTGTTACAAAACTCCTGCGCAGCACAAAGGCATATAAAAAAAACCTTTGGAAAGAGGGTGCAGAATTTGGGCTCTTGACTAACGAATTCCCAGACAACTGTCTGGCAGAGATAAGCATTCTGAGAATTGGAAGTCTTTTTTTCCTCCTGGAAATTTCGAAAACAAGTCTATAAAAATATTTTGGCTTGTGGAAATGAATCGCAAAAATCTGGCATTTGATTAACTAAATTAAATTAAACACCGAAGAATGTTTTCCCTGTTGAAATATAATAATTACACAGCTAAATTCATGTTTCTTAAGAATGTTTGTACAGTTGGAATATAATAATTGCACAGCTAAATTTATGTTTCTTCAACACCATAAACGACTTTACCACCAGAGTCAGAAAACATAGATTCAAAACATTACCAGAAAGAGGGGTACGTTAGACAAAACTTATTAAACTTTATACACCAACTAGTGTAATAACCGGAGAACTTTAAAATTTAAATAAAAATGACTTTAGGGGCCAACCTAACCAGAAATTAAACAAACAGTATGAAACCCAAATTAAGATTAGAGTTTAAGAACAAAATTAAATGGTTAATCAAACAACACTTAAAGGATAAAAGAAAAATTAACACAACTTAAAGTATGTATTACATAACATTTGCAATGATATATAAACAATGGAGATAGCTAGTCATATTAATTATTAATACTTTTAAGACGTCTTTAACCATTAGCGGTTCATTAATGAAAGGTAAAATCAGATTTCGCCAATAACTGGATCGTGTTAAAGTGCAATCAATATTTGAAAATCTGAGTGCGGATTCAGTCATATTTCAAAAACGTCATGTAACACTTTTAAAAGAGTACGAGTCATTTAAAATATTCAAAAGATCTATTAAGCAAGAAAATCTTCTAAATTACGTTCTGTAATTTCGAAAAGCTGTGATACATATTTTAGTTTCATTAGCCAGCCTTTTATTCATTCCCATATCAAAATATAATTGATTAAACTGTTTGAAAACCTGCTTCATTACTTTAATGATGTTCTTTTATTTGTCGATTTTTGTGTCGTATTAATATTTTTTATCCATTTCTCTGAAATTTTCCACATTATTGACTGACAAGTAGAAAGATGTGCAGTTTTCTTTGTCTTCAATTCTGAACGTTTATTTTAATGACTGAATGTAATTATAAGTTACAAAATTACAATCTGAACACTTTCTTGCAAGTGCTTTAATTTGCATAACCGTCTGAATGAATATACGCGACTGGAATCAAAGAGAAAAGAGGAAGTGCTTACATTAAACTTAACTATTAGCAAAAGTTAAAATAATTGTCTCAACATGATTTAAAAATTTCAAATAAGGATTTAAATTATTAAGAAACTCTTACTTTTAAATTTCAATCACTTTGTTAAGCATTAACACATTAAGAGAACCTGAAAGCCGGATTAAAGATCTGACGCTTTCTCAAATGGTAACATTCTAAAAATCCGCTTTGTAGGATGTTTACAGCTGAAACCATCGCGGCAGAAACATCGTTGACAAAAACGTCGCCGAGAAAAAACGCAAGGCGAAAACGTCGTGACTCAAAACATCGTAGGAGAAAAGAAAGCAAAGAGTTCCTAGTTCTAAAACATCGTGGTGCAAAATATCATCATCGAAAATAAAGCGGTTCAAAAACTTGGCAGTTTAAGAACATCATCGTCGAAAATATCGTAGTAAAAAATAAAGCACCTGCGAATCATCGCATGACGATAACATCACACACAATGGTTTTTCAGGTTTTAAAAGTTCTAAATGTATATTCACATAAAGACTCGGAATCGCAAGTAATGTGTAATAACAATTTAAGAAATAAGCGGAAAAAAAACAAGATATAATTTCTCCAAAATAATATCAGATTAACAAACGTGGAAGAAAGTAATTTCATAATTATTTAAGCAATTTTATAGATGTAACCTCATTCACTTATTTATCTTACTTTTTCTAAACATTTTAGGCTGTATTTTTTATGAAACATTATGATTAAAACTTTACAAAAAAGAGTAATTTATTAATGACCTTTGTCAATTAACTATGTAAATTTAAAATTCTATTAAGGGCTATAAGTTGCACTAATTTTCTAGTCATTTTCAATTTTTAAATGTCTTATTACTTTTTCAGCAAAAATTTATTAGTTCCAAAATATGAAATATGAAAGTAAAAATATCCCTCTTTCCTTCCTGCCCTCCCAAATCATTATGAAAAATGCATTTACAGCTTTTAAAACCTGAAAAACCTGTGCGATATTATCGTCATGCAATGATTTGCACGCACTTTATTTTTTTACCACGATATTTTCGACGATGATGTTTTTGACTTGCGAAGTTTTTGAACCACTTTATTTTCGATGAGGATGCTTTAGAACAGCGATGTTTTCTTTTTGCTTTCTTTTTCCCCCATGATATTTTATACCATAATGTTTTCGCCTTTTTTTTCTCCTCGACGTGAGTTGTAAGATCTTTCATTTATCTTCCATGCACACGCAGGAAGAGCAGCTTCTTAGAGCGTTGTCATTGAGTAAAAGCATCAGCTCTTTAATTATTTTTTAAAATTTAATCAATTTACTATTGGAGCGATTTAAAGTTAATAAAAGTCCTTCTTACAATATAAATCTTCATTTAACTTTTCCGACAATGTCAGTATAAATTAAAATTATACATTGCTCATAACTTTTACAGTTTCGTTGTAATTTATAAAAGATAGGTGTTGTCACTGCATGAAGTAATAGATATTTAATTGGTACGCGGTTCTCGGTGCGAGGAAAAAAAAGTCAGGACCGGATTCAGAAATATTAGTATGTATGCATGTATGTATCGATATGTTCGTGTATGTTTGCATATATGTACGTACGAATGTATGTATGTGTATACATGTACACAGATACTCACATACGTACATTTCTGAATCCGATCCCGAGAACAGAATAGTACCATTTAATTTACCTACTAGGTGATATTTTGCATGTTCTGTGTTCATAGTTCTCTTTCATCAAATTCTTATTTTTTATACTTTAAATTTGCGAGATTGTATTTTAAAGTAAAAATGAAACTTATTGTGAGAAAAATATGTCAGGTTATAGAATAAATGTATTGACATGTTCATTTTTTATATCTATTATCGTACAAATATATGTTTAAATATCAGAAAATAATTATTGAAATGAAAAAATTATTGCACTTATTATGCGGTTATTATTATTACTACCAGAGAATAAAATTTTTTTTTCCTTTATTGATAATCACGACTGAATTTTATGAGCACTCCTAAGCTAAACCAGAATTTCCCGCTTTCCTTTTACCTGGAATAGATTGACATCTTAAGTCCTTCAAGAAGCTGCTTTATAGTATACAATGCATTCCAGGTATTTCCATCACGTTTTGGGCGACTCTAATCGTTCTAAACCATTAAAATGGCTTCTGGGGTGTCTTACCTTTTGTTAACATCACGGATTCGTTTCCGGTGAAGACTCCTTTGAAGGACGAAGGGGAGGGGAAAAAGGGAGATTTTTTTGAATGCGAAAGTATTATTTTAGTGAACTGCTTGAATGTACAATATTTCTAGTTCTGTTTCTCCTACTTCCCTCACACCATGCCTACGGAACTAAAATTGACGTATTTGAATAAAAAGAAATTCAGTAGCTTATGAAGCAATTAAGTGCGGAAATTTACAACGATGTCAATTCAAAATGTCAGTTAGTTACAAATATAAAAAATATAATAGTACACGTTTAGCGAACGAACTTTGAAATGGGAAAAGAGACTATTTTTTCACTTGTTAGACTTATCAGTTTTTAATTGCCTTTCTGCTTTTTAAGCAAAATTATTGAAAAAACATAATGCACAAAAAAGAATCATGTTACTTTAATTGAGGAGATATTATAAAGAACCAAAAAAAAACTGAATAACAGAATTTCGCTATAAAAGCCATAAAAAAAATTCGCTATAAAAGCCATAAAAAAAGCCACGAATGGATTAGATATATTTCCTTAAATTCAGTGTAGATTTCTGGATTGTCCAGTATTTTCCATTAATTCAGACAGTAAAAATGCTATCAGATAATGACTGATGTTAAGGATCTACATTTTTTGTACTACTACTACTAAAAAAATTAATATTCTATCAATAATTAAAAATAGGGGAAAACGCATATTTACAGCACTATTCTCACTGCTTTCAGACCATACGCCCCTCTCATGACCTTCGCCTAATGGCCCGGTCAAGCAGGAGTGTAAATGGGTAATCACTCATTCACGGTGTATGAAATAAAAATAACGGCAGTGTGTACGACACAATATACATATAGCGACAGACTAGCTCTCTTCTTTAGCCCTGAAAACAAACAATGTCCAAAGCCAATGGAGGGCAGTCGCTTTCCCTCCCTCTTAAAAGCTATAATTACTCACTACAAGATCCTTCCATCACCCACTACTATACAGAGAGAAGCATTTCCAGATAGAGTACCGATTTCCAAATATTAACATTTCGACATCTATAAACGTTGAAATATAATATGTTTTCATAAGATAAACAATAGCTATTCTCCCGTGTCATAGATAATCTTTTACAAGTGATATACTGATGATGGTTGATTACAAATCTGTTACAAACTTTCATCTTTTACAAGTTAACATTTAACAAAAAGGAAATAACCATTTGCAGTTTTCGAAAGCTAATTGTACTTTTCCTCATGACGGGCTTCGAATTTTAAAAAGTAAACTATCAAAAAAAAAATGTCATACTCGTGGCTTTTACAAAATGTTTTCATTCAAAACAAAAATGCTTACCCATATAAGTAATCATATTCGTAAAAGAGTTTCAGTTTATTCACATAATTCTAAAAACATTAAAATTCGTAACAGTTTTAAAATGTTAAGCAGATATATTTTGGAGCTGTGGCTTTCATTGAAAGGATAATGCAAAGTAAATCAGGCCCAGTAAACCATTTTTAATAGCATAGCTTCTATAAATGATCAGGAAAGATTTTAGGAGAAGTTGTACGAAAACATTTATGCTTACGAAAGAATAAGATCGAAAAGTAAATGTAATGTACCTATTTTCAATTTCTTTTTTTTTTCTCATTACAGTTTCAAATACTATGCTAGCATTAAGAGCATAAAACAGAGAGCTAAAAAAATTCGAAACCCTACAACCTTTGTGAGAAAAATAGATATTTTAAGACAGAAAATAGTAATTATCTGTTGAAAAAAATATGCACTTAATGTAAAAAAAATTAATAAGTGACTTTCAAAATTATGTCATGAGAATCATATTTAGCATTTTATATAAAGCTATAATAATTGTCCAACTAGCAATTTTTAACTACATATCTTTATTGTCTAACAATAACTTCATCACACGCACATATTTGTGAGCAATTTCTGTTCATGTTATCATTTAATAAATATCGACTTTCTTTACAAAATAATTATTTTTTTCAGATTTCCTTTATTCTTTTTTTTTTATATTTTTCAAAATATGCCCATCACTTAATTGCTTTGAGAGGAACTTTGTTTCTTAGTTTTTCTAACATAAGGATCGCCTTAGACGCCTTCACTTTTCTTAGAAACAAAGATATAAAATGTAGTAGTGAAAAGAGATAATAAAGATCATAAAAACTAAACGTTTAATGAAATTTGCTAATTACGTAAATTTTAGAAATGTATTGGAAAAATAAGAATATCAAGTTTTTAAACTTCTTGAAAAATAATACATAAGGGGAATTATTTGACGAAAATCCTTTGAAGAAAAAAGGCAGACCAGTGACAAAGCGGGAATGTCGCTGAACCCTGGTAGTTCGAACCGGTTTCGAATCCCAGCAAACAGGCTGGCTGCAGGGGCGTTTTCTAGGTTTTTCCTATGTGTCACAAGGATACGGCGCAGTTTTCTTTAGAAAACCCTTCACGAAGGCATCCCTCTTTTGTGTACTTCTCCATAGCAAAAGAAAAATGCAATATAAGAAAAAAATTGTTCCTTAATGTGTGGAGATTATTTTAAAGAACAAACATTTTTGCTATGATTTTCAAAAAAATTATAAGACAATAGAAGGAAATAACCTTTTTTATTAATATCGGAATAGGTAATTATTTTCTCACCTATTTTATATTTTAAAAAAATTATTTTTCTCCTTCCCTGGCCAGGGATGTATTCTTTCATAGGAGAGTAACAGCAACATTCGTAATATTAAGAATAAATAAATTAATTTTAGAAGACAAAGATTTTGATGTACTGTTATCTATAGTTTAAACACCTGAAAGAAATGTTAATATTTTCATCTAGCGATAAATCCTGCCCATTATTAATAAAAAAATTCGAGAGCATGTTTTTATTACTCTGCGATGCATAAGACTTTTTTTTATCTTCGATATTATTAAAAAAAATCGTTGCTCAAATACAGCAAGTAAATAATTCAGAAAGCCATTTTATCTGGACTTTTTAGCAATAAGTGTTTCTTCGTACCATGAGTGTCATACATAAAGTAGGTTTCTAATATCTTATCATAACGGTCAGTTGCAAAATTCCTACCTTTAATTTTTATATATGCTATCATCTTACATCTCCCCGCAAAAAAGCCTGCTGACTTTTATTTTATAATAATATATAGATTGAAAAGCGATCATATCTACTCCTTTTTTTATTTTGATTAAATTGTAGTAAACTTTTTTACTAATTTGATGTTTTTCTCCTTATAACAGTTTTACCATAAAGAAGGACAGAAACAATCGCTGGATTTCACAAAATTGGAATACTTTTTGATTTTAGTTTTAATTTTATTTCGTTTTATGAGTAAACAGAATATATTTAATTTTATGAATTGGCAAGAATAGGCTGCCGTATTATTTAAAAGAAGAAGAAAGTAAAAGCTTGAATTTTATTAGTATTATTTTTTTAATTTGAGTTGTAAACTTTGATTTGAAACATCGGGCAACAACCTGATGTTTTCAAACTATAAATACTTTATTTTTTCGTTTATTTTTTTAAGTCTTGTTAGCGATATGAGGTGTATAGTATTCACTTCCTCGGCCACAATTGTCGTGAATGTTTAATTTTTAATAATTATTCCCTTCGTCCCTGGTGTAGATCCGTAGTAAGAAATGCGACAAATCTCGTTTACTCTTCTTTTCCTCCTTGTCTGCTGTTGTTCTTAATTAGTTTGAACTGTAGTAAATTATTCCCTTCATTAACGTGAAATATACGCATTTGGTATATTTAATACAACCATAATCTGCTCTAAATTTATACACAAAAAACTGACTAATATTATAAAGGACAATATTAATACTACAGAACTAAATTTTGTAGTTCAAGTACGCATTCCGCTAGACGATAAATATTTTTACTCTCATTCTATTTAAAATACTGCATGAGAGAAATGTTCAAATTATGGATTTTTAACAGCGAATATACTTTTTTCATAGCATTATGCAAATAAATTACTATGAGAAGATTCGTCTCAATGCTTGTAGCCCTTCTAAAACTGGAAAATATTTGTTTTACAAATTAAATGTAATAAGTATCTCATTGCTGAACCACATTTAAATGATATCAGTTTTATGAATAATGGGCATGATATTTTGGAGAGCTTTACGGATATAATTAACAATTTTGTAGTCTTTAATCATCAAGAAATTCCCTTAAAACGATTCTTTTATTAAAAGGAAGAATTTTAATTTCAGTGGCTGGGAAAGACGTATATCGATGAAAGAACTATACACATTTATTACTTCTGCTATAATTAATTTAAATATTAGAACTAATTTAGTGGCGGCAAGAATTTATAAACGTCTCGTGCTGAAATGTCTTTCATTTGTCTTTGAGTGTTAAGCACTTAAGAATTATTTAAGTATTAATAGCACTGCTCTTTTTTTACTGAAAGCTTACAATTTTTTTTTTTTTTTTTTTTTTTTTTTTTTTTTTTTTTTTTTTTTAGAAGCCAAGAATTCATTTCCCAGGTTTAGAATGCAATTTTTTGCTGAGGCCATGACATGACGAAAGCTAAAAGATACAGCAGACGAAACGTCTAGTAAACGGATGTTGCAAAATGAAATTGAAAGATATGTGAAATTATTGTTCTAAAAACTGAAAAGAAAACCTATGCGAATCTGTACTATTGTAATGAGCAATCAATAACAAGTTTAAGAACTTTTTAGAGAAGCAAAATAATAATAATAATAATAAATCTGAAGGCTTTCAGATTTTGTATTACGCCCAAGGCGGCGTTTTCTTAACATTTTATGTGTTACCTTTATTTATTAAATATCATGTTCTTAAACCATAAAACTCAATTCAACAGCAATATCAGAAATATTTAAAAAGAGTATATCTTTAGAATTTCCGATACACAGTCTCTCGCACTGGAGATAATTTTTTTTTCGTACAGCTTTGCCGTTGCTTGCTTTGAAATCGTTGAGGTTGTTAATCAAAAAGTTTTACAAAATATCAAATAGATAATAAACAAATTCCAAATTTGTGCTTCGGGATGCCTATATTCGAGTGAAGGACTATGTTATTAAAAATTTGATGTCTCTAGGTATCGTTGTTTTTTTCACAATGCGAGAAACATACATTCATACAGATTCTTCATTACTTAGTTTCTCTAAATATAACGCAGGACTCATATTTGGTGGCAAAGATTTGAAAAGCAATTCAGACTTTCACAGTAGTTTCTTTTTTCTTTCTTTTTTTTTTTGAAATATACTATGAAAGTCAGTTATAATAAAAAATTTTATAGTGAAATTTTTTATATAGTTTTTATTATTTAGTTACACTAAAATTTTTTTATAGCGAACCAACGCAAAATGCCAAAACAAACTAATAGCCCTTTTGGGCTAACAATTGTCTAAATTTCAAATGAAATTAGGAGATTTAGAGTTTTCAGTTCTTTATATTAAAAAAATATTAAGGCAATTCAAATCTAGGTGTGAATTCTCAATCCAGGATAAAGCTAAAAACCGAAGTTTGTTATTTCAGATTTGTTGCATATGCAATAGTTTAACTAATAAATATTCTACTGCATTTAAAATTTTAAAAGCAATATGTTTGAAAATAAGATATCTGTATGAAAGAAAACTTTTAAGTTTTGTAGTTCTGAAATCTATTCATGAAATGTTGATGAGTTGAACACTTGCTGGCCATTTACCTTACCGCACTCCTACGGTCAGTCGGGGAAAAGCTATTCTTTTCAACGCTCTTGACAGCTCGCAGCTACTAATGTTTATGGAGCAATCTATCTCAATTAGGCGGAATCTTTGATCCAAAATTCTGGGAGGGAAGACAACTAACAAAAGAAGTTGCTAGCATTTTTCGAAAGTTCAGTGTTATTTTCGCGACATTTTAGGGGTAGTTGGGTTAAAAAGCGACAGTTTTAAAGGTATTTGAAGAAAACTCGACAGGCTAAGGGTTAAAGTGTCTAATGTTTTTCGAGGATTGCCAAAAGTTGCTTCTAGATTCTTTTCGTTCTGCTTATTCGTTAATTTTTCCAATACATGATTTTGTATGCTAAACATACACTTCTTTCTATGTGCAAAAAACATAAAACTTGAAAAACGTACTTAAAATGTATTTGATTTCTATTTTTATAGTCAGTTTATTTGAACGCGTTTACGAAAACATGTTTAGTAGAGACTGCTGCACTTCAAAGAACTCTTATATCCAGCTATATGAGCTGCTTCGAATCTGATTTATTTTGTTACTATGCTTATAGAGGATTTATTCATTCGACTTTCCGTTAGTAAGAGCATACACCAGTAATTTTCATCCTAATATCGAAGCATCTGCATATGATGCATAAGGTCTCGTGGTAGTATGGAATCGTTATTTTTAATCATTTAGCGAAAATAAATGCAAGGTAATCATTTTTTTAATTTAGCTTGCAAAGAAAATTCCCTGTCTTTTAGGGATACTGCATAAAATAAAACCCTTTCTTAGCTAAGAATTATAACTATAATGTTCGTGAAAATTGCGACACCATAAAGGAATGATGCAGATTTAACCTAACTTAAGGAATGTGAGGTAAGACATGAAAAGGATTAGAATTACAAAGCTGATATAAAGTTGATATAACTGTAAAGTTGCATTGAAATCTGTTTATCGTCGGCTGTCTGTGGTGAACATTTAATTAGTAGTTAATATGCCTCGTCAACAGCGGAGGATGACATCCCAACAGATTAACAAAAGGCTTTTAAATTGACGAGTGTTTAATCAAATGTTCATAAAACATGCACGAAATACAAAATAAAGAAAAACCAAATTCGAAACTCAAAATTCGGGTTTCAAGTTTCAAATGTCCAGCTTCAAATGTGCGGTTCAAATGTTCGGCTTAATTTGACCTCAAATTATTTCTTCAGTTCGGCTTCAAATTATTTCTTCATAGCATATCCTCACTGAATACTCACTTCATAGCATATCCTCATTTTTATTATATACATTTGAAAGCGATGACTTGATGCATTGATTTTATTATTGTTAGCATTATTTGAGACCTACATACTTCATTGCATCCCCTTGAACTTGCATTAATCTCTTTAACTCAGGAGCTCTGTTGGAGTTTTTCTTAATTTAAAGTTTTTAATTGTTCAATACACATGAAAGTCAAGAATATGAATAAACAACTTTAAATCATATCACTATAATAAGTACTGCATGGGTGTAAAATTTGTGTGACAGACAAGATATAACAACATTTAGATTGTAAAACCTGTGTGTTCAAATATAACAGTAAATAGTACTAGATAATACTCCAGTAAAGTATTAACAATGCGTTGTGTTTAAATTTGGGCAAAAACCCGTTCAAGTTTTATAAGGTATATCTCCCACATTCTTAGCGTGCCTTCGTGGTGTAATGGTCAGCACACTGAGCCGGTACTTCAGAGGTCCGTGGTTCGATTCCCGGCGAAAGAATTGCATATTTTTCATGTCTCCTGCTACGAAATAATCCTAATGTCTCTACAGTTTTAATTAAATTTATTGGGTCCAGTGTTCTAAGTTATAAGTGAAAACATACAAGTTAAGTTAAATTAAATGTTTCATTTTTTAAAGGTAAACAGAATTAGTAACAATATACAAATATATGGTGATGGTGGCGGTGTTACAATCGGAAGTGAGAAAACATTACATACCAGTAGAAAATCACAATTTTTATTCCAATTTTCTCGTGAGACATTTAACAGGAACCCTCAAGAGGGCTAGTGGATACATATTACTCGGCCTAGCAAGTATCTGTGGGAATAGAGAAAAAAACAAGTTAGTTATCGATAAATTTTGAAGTCATCCTCCCCTTGTCTATCTGGGTTTCGTCCTTACTGCGTCGCCATCCATAGGTGGTTTTCTCTCCGCAAATTCTTCAGCCATCTTTCCACTGTTACGTTGGCTGAATACTCGGGACGGAGCAACTGCTTTCTGGTCTGTCGACAACCGTCAGAAATTTTTCCTTTTCCCCGTCTGGCGCAAACGTCTCCCCTTTTCGTAGATCGCTGCACGCTCTTTTTCTTCTTCTCGCCAATCACGCGTTTGGCGATCCGAGATGGCCCAAAACCAGCCAAGTGCAGGGCAGCCCTAGGAGCCGAATCAAAAACTGGAAGGTGAAGCAAGGGGGTTGGTAAGACAGAAGTTGGCGAATAATCGCCGACCCTGCGGGGTAATCAACCCGTCAAGCAGGAGCTAGCCTCGTTCAGAGTCCCATTTTAGCACGGAGAACGCCTGCAAGGAAGCGAATCACCCCGACCCCTCAACCTTTGCGTGGCGTAGCTGCATACAAAGCAAGCTGATTCAGCAGGGTGCAGATTTCTCACTTGACGAAAGATATTTTCCAGACCACTGTCTGGCAGAGCAAGCAAACGTCAAAACAAAGTCGTAAATCTTGATTTCCCAAATGCAAAGTAGAAGTTTTTTGAAAAGAAATAAGGATTTGTTTTTAAATACTAAATTAATAAAAGGCCGAAGAAAATTTCTTCAATTGAAATATAAAAATCACATAGAAAAATTTTTATGTTTTCTACAACACCAAACACGCCCACCAGAGTCAAAAAATATGGATTCCAGCTTACTAGAAAAGGGGGTACGTTAACAAAACTTAATTAAACCCTAACACCAACTTGTGTAAGGCAAAAACTTTAAAAGTGTTTCTTAAAAAAAAATTGACCTTAAGGGCCAAGTTAACAAGAAATTAAACATTAAGTAAACAAGTTAAGAATAAGTATTAATTAAACAAAAAAATTTAAATAGTTAACCAAACTACCTTAAGGAAAAAGAAAAAAATAAAATTACTCAAGCAACTTAAATTCAGAGTTAACTGTCAAAAAATTAAATGACAAAAATTACTTTTCAACAAGGCAAAGAAATTTAAGATCAACTACAAAATAAAAACAAATTAATAACTTTTAAGTCTGATAACAGAATTAAGATAAATCATTACAATTAAGCTATTTTAATTCAACAACTGAAGTATAACTAAGTATGTATTACATAACAGTTCTATATATATGATATCGCAATTGGGTATTTGCTGCCCCATGCTTTCCTTCATACATGTTCATTTGGACAATTTTCTATTTTTCCTAAGTCGTACAGTTGTACAGTCTGTTGTTTTATTCAGTAAATTGTGAAGATACACGTTATTTTTGTATCTTTTACATAAATACCTTTTGTTACATATGTTGCTTATTTACATTTCCGTTTCTCTTATTTTCTGGAGCGTACGTGCAATTGTTGTTAATCACAATAAGCGTGAAATAAGCCTGTTTGTAGTTGTCAGTTATAGATTTTAGCAATATAGTTCTTTGTGGAAATACTTTTGTATCCTGCTGATTACGCTCGGTTTATCTTGCGTTATTCTGCCTGGTATAGTTCTAACTCGTAATGATTCAGTTTTCCCATAATTATTTTGAGTTTCGACAGGATGTGTCACTTTGTTATTATTTGACACTTAAATAGAATGTCAGCATTGGAGGGTCTTTTCAAATAGAATTTTTTTGTGAGTTGGCATTTTAAAAAAATCAAGCAACTTAGAAAAAATAGATAAGTAACATGATTGCAATTTACGGAAATTAGGCTAAATAAAGTAATTATGGTAAAGTACTAAATGGCTATCTGGTTTAATACGAATATATCCGTAAAAACGTTTTAAGAGAAATTAAGCTACGTATGAAGGAATTTTTCTTGAAATGCCTGACTCTTCATTTAATAACCATTAGCCTTGCGCTACTACAAGGGTCGGAAGTGGTGGCCATTTCAATATGGAAGCACCTAATGGGTGGCACCGTTGCCTCCTATCAATGGTCGTACAGTTACTTCTCCAGGATTCGAGCTTGTGCCCATCGCTACGGCAAGTAGGGTCACTAACCACTATACTGGCTGGAAGGCGCGATAGATGAAGAGAAAAGTCCAAACTTCAACCATCCTGCTTGGCAAGAGTTAAAATCTGGAATTCTAGTGTTCCGTATCTTTAACCATTTGGCTAATGGCAGGCCTCCATTTTACAGTAAAGATGAGCAAAGAGATGCATGCTGTCAATTCACTGATAAAAATACATGTTGCAAATTTGGCTTGAGCGGCTGCATGTTTTATCTTTAACACGAACAAATTTCCTTGGGAAAAACATCCATACTTATGAATTTCTAAGCTTAATTAGAAGTAACCGATTATCTGAATTCAGAAATACTATGTCAGATGCATTTATTGGCTAAATGTTACTTGTGGAACAACAGATTTAAGTGTCCTACAAAATAAGTCCTAGATCCAAAATGTAGCCTGAGCTGTAAAAACACAAAAGTCACCTCTTAAAAAATAGTACTTCAAAGACACTCAGGTATTACGGCGGAATAATGAAGTTCTAAAACATTGCTGGGTAGTATAGTGATGGATACGATTTGGTTCCATCAGGATTGCATGACGGTAAACACAAGTAAAGCTGCAAGCCGACAAATATTTCCAAAACGTCTCTCTCTTGCTTAGATTTGATGAGTCCAGACTTTTTAATTTGGGGTTTACCTGAAAGAGATAATTTTTCCCATCATTTGCTGGCGGTTGACGAATTGAAGACCGTAATCAGCCATGAAATACATGCTGTTCCTCAGCACATGCTTTTTCATTACCTATACGTCACCTGCATGGGCAATTGCTTCTGACAAGGACCTAAATAAACTGCAAAATATTTCAAAATCGATTTCTGCGAATTATCACAAACGCTTACTACTTAGTGAGAAATAAATTGCTGTATGATGATCTGAAACTGGACACTATAGGAACATTTTTGCATACCACAAATGAAAGACATTTTAAAGCAGCCAATTAGTGTGATCATATGAATTTATTCAATTTGTTTCATTGACAAACACATGTTGCAAATTTGGACTGAACGGTTGCACGTTTTATCTCTAACACGAACAAATTTACTCGGGAAAAAAATCCATACTTATGAATTTCTAAGCTTAATTAGAAGTAACCGATTATCTGAATTCAGAAATATTATGTCAGATGCATTTATTGGCTAAATGTTACTTGTGAAACAACTGATCTGAACCTAGAGAACTATTGAACTACGAGATTTTCACCGAAGACAGACTTTTAAGACCTTATTCTGCCTTTCTTCTTCTAAATGAAAGCAAGGACTTCCCCATTTAGGGCACTTTTCCATTTATTTATCCATTTTTACAAATTAACTTAGTAATTTTGCTCTCTTCAGTGGATGCTGCAATTTTTTTAAAGGCAGCATACCGCGTAGACAGCACTCGGGAGGGTGACTACCCACATGACTTGGTTACTAAAACTCTGCTATATTTTCCACCTTCGTTAGTAACGAATTTGGGGAAATGAATCTAAAGTTTTAATCATATATTATGGGATTATAAGGAAAAAAAGGGATTAAAGTCTAGTGTGATATAAGACGAAAAAACAAAGTAAAAATAGTTTGCAATATATCCAAAATAAATTTAAGTGGTTGAAAAATTTGCAATGTTTTT
>KK112194.1:17019-42430 GCA_000611955.2 Stegodyphus mimosarum
ATCGTGGAAAACTTAAAAAGACTTTCCAGAGTAAATGATTTGTATTCCTAATACTCATAAAGAAACCAAGGAAGTTTCTTTCAGAAATCCATTCACCGTGATTTGAACCCACTTCTAATAACCTGCTGCGCCCGGTATTCTTGCAGCTTTGAAACATATAATTCGATTTATTTCACTTGAAACTGGGGTAAAATACATTATTGCTTTCTCATTATGTTTTCCAGAATTTTTTGTACTCTGACATAATAAGTAAGCCTCCGATTCTCTAATGAATTGGATAAACGAACTCGTCAAATTCGCTGCGGTATGAATTGCATGGGGATGAGAATGGAAGACTTTAAAAGTAGAGAATAAATCCAACTTTAAAGTTAAAACCAACTTTAAAGTTAAAATCCAACTTTAAAGTTTAAAGTTTTGAATGTTCTTTACTTTTGGTTTTAACTATTGCCCTTGAATACATGAATGACGAAACACGAATTGAATGATTGGGGAGCTAGGTTTGGAGGCAACTTCCCCTTGATAAGTCTGTCTCCGGCCTACTCAGCAATCATTCATGTATGCATTTTAATAAAATTTAGTTTCATTTTTATTAATTAGTAAAAATTTTTTTTTTTTTTTGGTTGAACTTGATTTACTTATGCTACTGAATTTAAATGATATTATAGATTAGTTCATAATTAGCATTAATTTGTTTACACAATTTCTGTTTAAATTATAATTTTTATCTTAAAATTACTATTTTAAATAATTACTGTTTACTATAATTTAAATTTCATTCCTTGCAGCAATGGCGCAATGAATTGTTTAAATTTAATAAATAATTAAATAAAATTTACTGTTATGAAACATTATGTTAGTACTTAGCAGCTTTAGCGCTATTTACCTAATTTGTTTCTCTTTTTTAAAAAATTTTTTAAAATATAAATTTTAAAATTAATTAAAATAATTTGTTTTCTAATAATTTCTTAAAAATTAATTAGATATGTTAATTGTTTAATTAGTTAATATAGTAAAACTATAGTTAATATTTAATTTAAATGAATTAATTAGCAATAGCATTTAAATTCCCAGTTTTTTAAAATTTTTATGTCCAAAAATTGAGTTAAGAATTTTTACTTTAAAAATTCACTGTATCGTAGGTTAGCTCCCTCTTTACTTTTATAATGGCTCGTATCAATCACATTAATTTCCATAATTGTCATTCAAGCAAATGACTTACTTGTAAAGTTAATAAAATGCCTTTTAATATCACAGCCACAAAACAAATTCCCTTTTGAAAAACATATAATTGCATTTATCTTATAATTTGTAACACATGAAATCTCAAATATGTAGGACAAACCAAAAATAGTCTTAATATTAGAATTAACAACCATAGAGCGCACATTAAAAAATTCACAACTACTAATTTTAACTCACTTAATACAGCTGAATTAGAACATTTTCAAATACATGATTTCAAAAATATTAGTATAAAAATTTTAGACATTATACCTAAATTCAAAGTTAGATATTTTCAAGAGTCACTCTACATGCTTAAATTCAAAACGCTTTATCCTTATGGACTCAATACATTCAACCAACACATTAAATTAAATTCTGAAATTCCAACTTACAGCCATTTTAAAATATTCAGTAAAAAAACATTACGAGGAACCAGAGCAGGAAATAAACAGAAAACTAAATTCTTTTCAACAGTAGATTTAAAAAAATTGAATGATAATATTAATAATTACTTTTTTACTGACCATTTTACAAAAAATATTATTACTTGGTTACATACTTGTAAGCACAATTTCTTAAAATTTCTTTTAGAATTTGTTAAAAAGCATTTTACTGGACACAAAATTCTCAAAGACCTTATTTTAGACTTTTGCAATTATAAATTCTCTACAAATAACAAATACAATAAATATTACTGCACAATCAACTTTCTTCATCCTAACTATGATAATATTCAGATTGGCAAAATTTTCAAAAAATGTCAAGAACTTCTTCCAACTACTAAAGTACAAATCTCACCTGCCTTCAAGTATCAAAATACTCTTAGCAAATTGCTAATTAACCACCATGATTTAGCTTCTACAGCCCAATGATTTTGCAAAGAGCATCAGTACAAAGATTACGTAAATGAATTTCATAAACATATTATTACAGGCAATTTAGCAATAGTTCAAAACCAACTTTTAAGAAAATTAATGGAAAAAGGTGCTAAATTTAGACCAGTACTGAAAATTAACAAAAATCACAGTTTTAAAAGTTTCATTAAAAATATAGACGAATTTATAGTTAAAACTAGTTACAAATTAAATCTACCAAATTCTACATTTATGGCATGGAAACATGAAGTATTAAAAGAATTCCAGCACAGGATTCAAAGAATTGAATTTAATAGCGATTTACAAAGAAATAATCTCATTATTCCTTTGCAAGATTTAAAACAAAAATTCGTTATAACCAAAATTGACAAAGCAAATAATAATTTCAGCATTATTTGAAAATTGTTTTATGTCTCATTAATTAATACTGAACTGAATAATGACATTACATACAAGCTTACCAAAATACAAGAAAATGTTATTGCAAAAAAGCTAAAGGCATTTCATAAGAAACTGCAAATTTCACAACCATCTAACTACAATAAATTAGCTAATCTATATGCACTCCCAAAATTCCATAAATCACCACTTAAATTCAGATTTATTGCAAATGGTACAAATAATTATAAAAAGAATATAGATTACATATTTGCAATTAAACTTAAAAAAATCTGTAATTTAATTCAACAACTCGTTAACAAACAACACAACTACAGTTGGATTATTTATAATAATGCTCCTGTTCTCAACAAAATTAAAAATTTAGAAATCAAGAACATTAACTGCTATGACTTTGAAAACCTTTATACTTCTCTACCATTAGAAGAAATTTTTACCACTTTAATGCAGCTCCCACAACTTTTTCCTGACATACTTGAAATCCTTTGAACTGAAAAATGGACTACTTATCTAAATTGTGCATTATTTAACAACTACATTAAGTTCAATAATAAGCTCTTCAAGCAGGTGAGAGGAATTCCTATGGGAGCAAACAGTTCTACACAAATATGTAACCTATTTCTATTTGCCTCTGAATATAAATTTCAATTAAGTTTAAATAACAATGATTTAAAGCTTTTTGCACATACTTTTAGATACATAGATGATATAATTACTTTCAATAATAATTCTGCTTTTGAGCAATTCAAAATTTACCCAAATAGTTTAACACTTAATAAAACTAATACAAAACAAGATACAATTGAATACCTTGACCTGCTCATTATTAAACACAGCAAAGTTAAATTATATGATAAAAGAAAAAATTTCAATTTTCCTACTATTAAACTAATTAATTGGTACTCAAATATCTCTAAAAAAGTAATAGAAAACACGTTTTGTAGCCAAATAATCAGAATAAAAAATATATGTACTGAAATAGAAGATTTAAAAGAAGAAATTTTAAACTTAATTAACGTTCAAGTTGATAACCAGGTACCACCAAAATTTATTAATTTATGTATTAAAAAGGCAGGCATTGACTTTTAATTTGTAATTTTTTCCTCTTTTTAATATGATAACATTATCTTAAACCTTTACTGGAGGATAATGAAAGATGTAGAAGAGTAAAGAAATTATATTGTAAATAATTTGTAAATATGTAAATATGTATATTTAATCAATACTGGATTCTTTACTTTTACTAATAAAGGGCCAACTCTCTTCAAAAGTCTCAATTGTAGCCCGATTTGAGTGAAGATTTAAGTTTTCTTCTTTTCTTCTTTTCTTTCTTTACTTTAGCCAGTATTTAATAGAGTTTTGATTTACTAGTAGGAATCAATCAATTTTTAATTTTTTTAATTTTTAATTTATATAAAAAATTTATATCAGTATTTTAGCATTTTTTCTAAAAACTAAACTTTTAAATTTTCAAAAAATTTTTCTAACATTATAAATTAAAGTTTTACTGATTTGTAATTTAAAAAAATTTTTAAAACAATTTCATAGAAATTTTCACATAATTTTTTACACAAATTTTCAACATACACACAATTTACATTACTTGCACATTTTTTGCAAAATTTCCTACACAAAATTCCAAATTTTCACCAATTGACAAATTATAAATTTATAAAAAATTATTTAAAATACTACTTTACACACAAATTAAAATTTTTTACAAAAATTTTTAAAAATTTCTCTACACACTTGCATCTTTAAATTGGCTCAGCCACACTCCATACCTAAATAGTTGGTTAGTTTAAACAAAAAATTACAATTGCTTGTCTAGTTAATTTAAATTTAAACATGCATTCCTGATCTTTAGGAAATGAAAATATTTAATAAATATTTATGAATTTTTTGAAATTAATTTTATTAAATAATTTCTAAATCATAAATTGCAGATTTTAGCCCTCCACTCAACTCCACTTTATTTATTTAGCGCCCTCTATTAATTTAAAGAGTACAATGCAATTTGGCCCTCAACTCAACTTTACTTTCACGCCATCTATTAACTTGTACAATACTTTTACCCAATTTTGTTTGGTAAGTTTAAATTAAAACTTTATATTTACTTGCTTTTAATTTTAATTTTAATTTTTTTCAGTATTTATTATGTAGTTTTTAAGATTTTTCGAAATATTTATATATTTAATAATTGAAAATATTTAATTTCTTCATTCTGTATAGTTTCGGTTTAGATTTCACTTAATATTTAAAAAATTTTTTAATAATATGCATATTCGTGTCGGGGAGGTTTTATGTATACAAGGGTTTCTAAAATTTCTAAAATTTAATTAATTTATTTTTTTATTAAAAAAATTTTAAAAAATTTTTAAATAAAATTTTTTAAAAATTAGAAAAATTTAATTTTTCTCGGAATGTTTCACTATTTATGATTATTTACTCCTGGTTTTTAATTTCTCAAACCAATTAGGTGGTATTTTTTTTGAATGTTCTTTACTTTTGGTTTTAACTATTGCCCTTGAATACATGAATGACGAAACACGAATTGAATGATTGGGGAGCTAGGTTTGGAGGCAACTTCCCCTTGATAAGTCTGTCTCCGGCCTACTCAGCAATCATTCATGTATGCATTTTAATAAAATTTAGTTTCATTTTTATTAATTAGTAAAAATTGAACTTGATTTACTTATGCTACTGAATTTAAATGATATTATAGATTAGTTCATAATTAGCATTAATTTGTTTACACAATTTCTGTTTAAATTATAATTTTTATCTTAAAATTACTATTTTAAATAATTACTGTTTACTATAATTCAACTTTAAAGTTATATATACATTTTGAGACTTGGCGAAAAGATTAAAGGAAATTAAATAATGGAGACTAAGACTGAATAAAGATTAAGCGAAGATGGATGTTTTATTTTACAATTTAATACAAACTTTGCGCAACAATGAGCAGTAAAGCTTAAAAACTTGGTAGAAACATTGGTAAACATTAATAAAAGTTGTTCAGCTGGGTGCTTCCACCCCACATAAATTTTTTTCTCTTCGCCTTTTCTAACATAAGATTTTTCAAAGATTAAATTTTCATCAGTTCTGTTTAACTTCATCAATTATGTTAAATTATCGTGTATTGACTGACAAAGTATATATATTTCATTTGTTATTTTTTCATTCATTATTTTATAGTTTTGTTGCAAGGCTCGATAACCTTGGCGAATTTACAAATTCTCAAAATTGAATTTTTTAAATTTTAAATTTTGCCAAATAGATCTGTGTCGCTGAATCTAGTTGTTTTTTACAATGTTTTAACTCTACACTTACGGAATTAGTAGCTAATTCTTTTACTGCTGTGCGTTTCTAGATGAAACGCTCATATTTTGTTTTCACACAAATTGAGAGTTCAAGGTTGGATTCGTTAGCTCAATGAATAACCTTGTGATTTCTGCTAGAATTTTAACTTCCGACAGGTAATTTCAACGAAAAGAAAATATTCTTCTTTTATTATGCAAATTACTCGAAACTTTGTAATCTGTACTTTTACTGTAGAAATTTATTTCTCATATAAAGACTGTAACCTAAGAAATATCGGAGCTATTTTACTCTTTTTTCACTGACTAGATATGGAATGCAATCGTTTTGATCTTCAGTAGAAGTATGCCATTAGAATGTTTGCTCAGGTGATCAATTGGGAATCCACAGCACACAGTATCAAGCATGAATCCACAGCGCAGAGAGAAATTCAAGTTCAATATTTATCACATAGTCTCTCGTGAGGGAATTCGTACTGTGATCTATATGGTGCTCAAGGCCAACTACAGGCGCAGTCTTGCTGTCCTTGCCACGATGAATGTCGTGGGCTTGTTCTGATGTTACTGCCAGTCAAGTGAAATAAGTCACACTATGCATCCTATGACGAAAAGTATTTGTTTTGGAAGTTCTAGCGCACTTTAAACTTTGTTCCAGTTCTTCTGATATACCCTGTATGACTCCTAATGGGATATTCGAATCTTCTAAATCAAATTAATCTCGGAAAAATCTTTATTTGTCACCCAAATCTTTCAAATCTTAATTTCAACAAATTATGCATTTTTATTGACAACTTATGAAAGATGAGTCACTCAGTAAAAACATTCATTAAAAAAAGAAAGCAGTTTGTTGCAATTTCAGTACCTAAATTGATACCAGAATATCACCGTTGCCTGAAAATTTAATGTTTTAATTCCTACACTTAAGTTCCAAAAACTCTTCTACAAATATCCTTCATTATTTGTTCTTGTGCATAGTACGCGTCAGTGCTTTCATGACCTTATGTAATTCTGTCTCGTCAAAGAGAATTAAACAGGTTGTTCGATAACCGCATATAGACATTTAGAGAATATAAAAATGGCGGGAAGGTATTACATCACAATCTGAAATGAATATTTAATCATTGTTATTTGCAGATATAGATATAAGAAACACCAGAGAATATTTTTGACTCGAAGCATGGTTAAAATATTGACTTACAAAAATATTATCCATTTCTATTTTATAAGTGATTTGCGTTGAAAAAAATCCTTTGGCGAATTAAATGTCGAGGAAAAATGCATTGAGCCAATTGCAAAGATCTAGATGTTGATATGATTTATGCTTACCAAAGTACATGTATAAATTATTACTAGGACCATAATTTTATAATAAAACGTAAGTAGTTAAAATTCCTGAAATTTCGGCGTTTAAAATTTACACTAACAATCTCACGAAAATTTTCAGGTCGAGGATTTACTTTAACACATTGTGGCAAAAGTTATCAGAAACGAAGCATTGGTGAGGATAGCTAGTACGAAACTAAATAAACATTATATTATACTCTTTTTAACTGTAATTTACACTTGCAGACCAGTCATATTCTGCAAAAATATATTCAACGCCTTTATTTTAAACCAATTCATTTTATTCATTGTATCTCGGAAGGTGTTTCTGTACGTTATATATACACATATTTTTGCTTCTAGTATCATGTTTTTAAAAAAAATTCCATTCTACATTATTTTTATAGCACTAATGAGCATTAGCCCAGAAGGGCTGCAGACTCTAAACGGCATTTTGCGTCGGTTCGCTATAATGGACGTATCACTTTTATCGTCCTTTTTTTAAGAAATTAAATGATAAAAAATCTGCAGGAATGTATAGTATATGTTTCTCGCATTGTGAAAAAAACGACGGTACCCAAAGCCATCAAATTTTGAATAATATAATACTCCACCCAAACATGGACAGATGGAAACAGGAAATTTAAATTTCAAATTTACTGTATTGTCTATTTTATTTTGTAAACGAATTTAACGAATTTTTTATTAACAAACTCATATTTTGTAAAACAACCGAATTTATTTTTAACAACGATTTCAACCGAGCAATGGCAACGCTGTATAGGAAGAAACATTTTTATCTCCACCGCATGAGACTGGCTATCGGAAATTCTAAAGATATGCTATTTTTAAATATTTTGTGATACTGCTATTGAATTGAATTTTATGTGGTTTGAGTGTGAAGAACATGATATTTAATAAGCACAAAACGTTGTAAAAGACGGCCCTTTGGGTGAAATATAAAATCTAAAAATTTCATTTATTTTTTTTTATTTTTTTTTTATTTTTAGCCCAAACGAGTGTTAGCCCAGAAGGACTATTAGTCTCGAAGCGACATTTTAAACTGTAAATCGCTCTTTAAATTGTTGTCACCAAATATTATCGCCCTGTATTATATTTAAAGAAAATAAATAATGAAGAATCTGCATGAACGTATATATGTTTCTCGCACTGTGAAAAAAAGACATTTAATTCTAGAGCCATCAAATTTTGAATAATGTAATCCTCCACATGAACATTGGCAATTGAAAGCCTGAATTTTTAGTTTCGAATTTGTTTTATATCTATTTCATATTTTGTAAAACTTTCACGAATATTTGATTAACAAATTTTAAAACGATTTCAAAGCGAGCAATTGCAACACTGTACAGAAAAAAAACATTTTTATCTCCAGCGCGCAAGTCTATTTATCGGATATTCTAAAGATGTGATGTTTTTAAATATTTTGAAGTATTGCTGTTGAACTGAGTTTTATGTCGTTTGACCACAAAGAACATGATATTTAATAAAGAAAGTTAAGTGTTTTCTTTCTTTTTTTTTTTTTTTTAATTCACTGGCAGGCAATTGAGTTTGTCTTTATATGTGAGTGAGTACAACTGAGTTTGATTTTATATACCGACTTTATCTTGTATTCCTGAAGTCTTCAGAACTTAAGTAATTCAGGAGTGTAGTTTGGATTCTGGATTACAGTTACTTTGCAATATTAAAAATTATTAAAATGCAAAGATAATCTAACAGATATAATGGAAGTAAAAAAATAACAAGAATATCTGAAATTCACGGATTTATAGCACATTCGAAATTTTTGGTACAAAGGGGCGATTTGCCAAAACGTAATTAAAATTACGTTTTGCCATTTTACGTTCATTCACTATAAATGTCAGTTCACTTTTCAAATTGTTGCCACCAAATATTAGAGTCCAGTATTATATTTAAAGAAATTAAATAATGAAGAATCTGCATAAATGTATGTATGTTTCCCGCTTTGGGATAAAACAACGATACCTACAGCCATCAAATTTTGAATAACGTATGTCTGCACCCGAATATGTGCATCTGCAAGCCCGAATTTGGAATTTGTTTTATTACCTATTTCCTATTTTGTAAAGCATTTTTGAGTTTTTGATTAAGAAACTCAACGATTTCAAAGCGATCAATGGCAACACTGTAGGAGAAAAGGGGAAAAAAAAAACATTTTTATCTCCAGCGCGCAAGACTGTGTATCAGAAATACTAAATATATGCTTTATTTTATAAATATTTTGCGATATTGCTGTTGGATTGAATTTTGTGGTTTAAGTGCGAAGAACATGATATTTAATAAATAAAGGTAACACACAAAGCGTTAAATAAACGCCCCTTTGGGCTTATCAGATAAAGAAATTTAAAAACTCAGATTTTTTTTTTTTAATTCTGTCGAGTAGATTTTTTAATCCAGAGGCGCAGTTTTCCTTGAAGGACTGTTAATTTAGTTTTGGTATTTTGCGTTGGTTCACTATAAATGTCGGTATTAGGGCCCTGCATTTCAAGAAATTAAATAATGAAGAATCAACATAAATATATATATGTTTCTCGCACTGTGAAAAAACAACAGTACCTAGAGACATCAAATTTTCAATAACGTAGTCCTCCAATTGAATATGGGCATCTGGAAGTCCAAATTCTAAATTTGGAATTTGTTTTATTATCTATTTCATATTTCGTAGAAGTTTAATGAATTCCTGATTAACAAACTCAACAATTTTAATGCAAGCAACGTCAACACTGTACGGGAAAAAAAATATCTCCAGAGCGCGAGACTGTGTATCGGAAATTCTGAAGATATGCTCATTTTAAAATTATTTTACGATGTTGCTGTTGAACTGAATTTTACAGTTTAAGTGCGAAGAACATGATATTTAATAAATAAAGGTAACCCACAAAACGTTAATAAAACCGCGCCTTTGGACGTAATGTAAAATCAGAACGCTTTCAGATTTTTTTTTGTGTGTGTGTGTGTGTGCAAAATAAGAAAGTTCCCTAAAATTAAAGTAAACTCTCAAGGAAATTCAAGTCCCGACTCGTAAAGTTACTGATATACTGACCAATTTATTATTTTTTCCATGCTTAAAAAAATGTTTGAGTTTCATCTAACCTACATCACAAGGATATAAATAAGCGCTATGAAACAATTATTTATTTACTCAGCCGGAAGAGAAGGTAAACTCGTAGAAGCGTTGCAATAAATGCTTTAGTTTTCTCCCCTTTTTGTTAAAACATTGTTGGGAAAGTCCCGCTTTTGAATGCACGGATATTTGAGAAGGCTAAGCGTATTGTTTGATGCTCGATGTAATATATTGTTACAGATTTCGTATTTATTTAGATATTTAGTTGGAATTGTAATTAAAATTGCGTTATTTTCCTGTGCAACGCAGACGATTTAGCTACGTCGGAAAAGTAAAAATACAAGAGCGCATGCATTTAATATTTAATAAATAAATGTCTCTCGTAATTACTGTTGCCATCCACAAATATAGAGAAAAATCGAGGTTTTACCAGAATATTCTAGTAAATAATTAAAAAGCTTATAAAAGCCGTATTAAAACACCTCATCTCAATTGTACTTGTAGCTGTTTAAAGCGAACTGCTGTTTGTTTACTTAATGCTGTGATTGATTGTAGCGAATTCGCTGTGAGATTGGATTAACTTTATCTGTTTTGAATTTATTCTGTGTAACGTTTCAGATGTGATATTGTGCAAATGTCTCTGAGGAAATATTTCAGTATTTTGTTTTATTTCGTGTGAGAAGAATAAATTTTATTAACTTTCTAACGACTTGTGCATTCAATGAAATGTGAACCCGTACGCAAGCAACAATATATTTTGGACTATTACACTAATATTCCGAGTTACACTGTGAAGTGTAATTTTTAAATGCAAATCAGAAGAACTACGTTACTTTATTTTTCTGTGGTAAAAAAGTAAAAATAATTACTTAAATATTGTATTAAATTTTTTTGAGTTGAAATAAATGCATGCCATAAAACTGCTTCCCTCGGATTTATACTCTGCTGAGCTAAATCGGTTACGTTACGCTTACCAGCGCTGAAGCCTGTTATGCGAAAAAATACGATTAAACAAATTTACTTCTTTTTAATTATAATATTTTTCATCTGTTAAACCCTTCTATATATCCCTTCTATATCGACTTCAATCATCGATTGCATTTTTAGGAATCAGCTTATAAATGACAGATTTATTATTGGGAGAGAAATTTGTATACATGTTTGTCTTTCCTCAAATTTCTATTCTTAGATGTATCGTACCAATTTTCCATTAAATGCTAAGCGTTTTCAGAGGGCTAATATTTAAGCTTATATTGAGAATGTTGTTGAATTTCTATTCGTTGCTGAGAGAAAGAAACTAGAAAAACTAGTAAAACAATTTGCGGGTAGTGCTGCAAAATTTATACTGTCTATTATGGGAGATAAAATATATGTGAGAATTACTTAAGGATTATAAGAACTGTGATCCTCTACCCATTCCTATTTTTGTGAACTTGCAAATTTTATAATATACACAGTCCAGTCACATTAATGTGACCACCACGTACTTTCCATGTCAGAGTTAAATAACCAATCACAGAAGGCAGGTGGCAGCACAGTGCAGTTGAGCGTATATAAAGGGTGTGTGAGGGCTTCGGAAAACATTTCAATCGTTGGCGTAATGCAGAAACGAAGCGATTTATCCGACTTCCAAAAGGGCATGATCATTGGCTTTCGGGCCAAGGGTGGAAGCATTTCCGAAACGGCTGAGTTTGTGAACTGTTCGCGTGCCGCCGTGGTAAAAGTGTACCGTGCATGGCAAAATGGGACTGTCCAAAATCAGCGACGTGGCAAATGTGGTGCACCACGGGCCATAGATGACAGAGGCGAACGACGGTTGCGGAGATGCGTTCGGGCAGATAGACGGGCTACCGTTGAGCAACTGACCACCAAAATGAACCAAGGGGCTACCAAAAGTGTCTCCCAAAGTACTATTCAGCGAACATTGCTGCGTCTGGGCCTCCGAAGCAGACGCCTGGTTCGTGCACCTATGCTGACTGCTGTTCATCGACGGCGAAGGCTAGAATTTGCACGCCAGTACAGCAGCTGGACGTCCACTGAGTGGCGACAGGTTGCGTTTTCGGATGAATCGCGTTTTATGCTCCATCGGACAGATGGACGTTGGCGTATAAGGCGTGAAACCTCTGAAAGGAACCACCCTGCAACCATTGCCGGAACGGTCCAAGCTGGAGGCGGGAGCATTATGGTCTGGGGAATGTTTTCCTGGCATTCTCTAGGTTCACTGATCATTGTGGAAGGCACAATGGATCAATACAAGTACGCATCTGTCCTTGCGGACCATGTTCACCCCTACATGCGCATTGTTTTTCCTCAGGATGATGGCATCTTCCAGCAGGACAATGCGAGGTGCCATACAGCTGCCAGTGTACGTGCGTGGTTCGAAGAGCACCAGGATGAGTTTACCGTCCTCCCCTGGCCAGCAAACTCACCTGACTTAAACCCAATCGAGCATCTGTGGGACCATCTCGATCGAGTTGTTCGCGCCATGGATCCTCAACCGCCTAATCTAGCGCAGCTGGCCACGGCATTAGAGTCGGCATGGCTCAACATCCCAGAGAACACCTTCAGGGACCTATGTGACTCTCTTCCTGCACGTCTCGCAGCAGTCCGCTCTGCCAAAGGTGGTTATTCTGGCTTTTGACAGATGGTCACATTAATGTGACTGGACTGTGTACATTTGGAACAGAAAATGTAAAAGAAAAAGTTAAAATACTAAAACAGAGAAAACCAAAGTTAATCTTTTTTATTCAAAGCTTCAAACAGAACTTGTCAAGGGAAAAGTGGTCTGAATAGTATAAAAAAGTGAAGTATAAAAAATTTTTGTAGAATCAAAAGAAATTGAGTTAATTGACGATAGAGGTCTCAGTGAATTGATCGGAATGAAATCATTTCGTTGTTCAGTTAATTGACTTTGTTTAAAGCTTCAGAACACTTTTGCCTTGACAAGTTCTGTTTGGAGCTCTGAATAAAAAAGATTAACTTTGGTTTTCTCTGTTTTAGTATTTTAACTTTTTCTTTTACATTTTCTGTTTCAAATGCATATTATAAAATTTGCAAGTTCATAAAAACAGGAATGGGTAGAGGATCATAGTTCTTGCAATCCTTAAGTAATTCTCACATATATTTCATCTCCCATATTATATATATATTGTTGCGTGCGTACGGGTTCGTAGCGGATTGAATGCACAAGTCGTTAAAAAGTTAACAAAATTTATTCCTTCCACAAAAAATAAAACGAAATGCTGAAATATTTCTTCAGAGATATTCATACAATATCACAATATCTCAAACGTTAAACAAAATTCAAGAACAGAGAAACTAATTCTATCTCACAGCGAATTCGCTGTAATCAATCACAGCATTAAGTAAATAAACAGCAGTTCGTTTTAAACAGCTACAGCTACAACTGAGATGAGGTGTTTTAATTCGGCTTTTTCCATCTCATGGCATTTAATTGTCTGTTTATATCGTCCGTCTTATTTTCCGAGCTCTGTAATGTTCGGCAGTTCCTTCGCATGTGCCCTAAAGTACCACAATTCCGGCACTTTACTGTCGGTTTCGTATCACTAATATTCCGCTGGTAAAACCTCGATTTTTCTAGGTTTTTCTCGGATGGTAACAGCAGTTACGATATATTTATTTCTTAAATATTAAATGCACGCTCTCTTTTATTTTTACTTTTCTGACGTAGCTTTCTCTTCAAAAATCGTCTGCATTGCACGAAAAGTAAAGCAATGTTAATCACAGTTCTAAATAAATAGCTAAATAAATAAGAAATCCTTAACGATATATTATATATGTATGATTTTTCACAAATGAGTTAAAATCATCTGCATTTTACCTCTTAATATTTATTAAAAAATTTTAAAAAGACCAACAACAATTTTTAGAATACATTTTATAGTGAGAATACTGTGGCCTTCATTTCAAATTTAAAACTGAATTAAAGTTAAATTACAGTGGTAAAACTATCAAAAACTTTCACACCACCTTTCCGGTGAATAACAGAAATTTATATAAAAATGTAAAGAATAATATTTAAAGTGTAATTTACATTTTGTTCGCTTCTCTTTGAAATTACAAATTGACGATTATTTTAGAGAAAGCTATTCTTAGAGATTTACTGCCTAGAGTCTAAACAAAAAAAAATTAATAAATAAATAAAAGTAATAATAATTCGAAATTTAATTTAGACCAAATAAAACAAAAAAAAATTTCGTAACCGCATTTACAAAGATGATTAGTATAAAATACAATAATATTTTCATTTATTTTGTGCTACAGGTTTGTGGGAATCTTTTGAAATAATTATTGGATGAAAGCAAGCAGATTTTCGCAATTTAGGATACACAGCAAAAACAACAGCCTTAAATTGCGTAAAGAAAAACAAGACTAATGCAAGTCCGCCTTTACTTACAATTTATGTCGCAGATATAATAAAAGAAATATCGCAGTTTCCGTTATCACTCACAGAGTAAACTCAAAAATGAAATTCAGCTAACACTTTGACCTCAATCTCTCTGATGAAATTGTTGTTCACAGTTTTACAGTGCATAGTGAACGCATGAATTTACAGCGAATAGGGAATTTATAATGTTAATATTTGAGAATTAATTTTTAATATTGTTACGCACGTACGGGTTCGTAATAGATTGAATGCTCCAAGTCCGATTAAAGATTAATAAACAGAATAAAGACGTATAATAGAACGCTCGAATTTTTTTCAGAAATATTATTCTGAAGTGGCCTCCTGTAGGGCTGCAATGAAGTTCTTTAAGGACGTCCGACATTCGGGATCATGGAAGTATCAGCTGCCATCGGAAAGTGTTTCCATCATTCCATTCGTGTTTGTAGTACAAGACGCCGTTTCTAATATGGAGTGAGTCCCAGAGAGTCCAATATTGTTCTGTTGTAAGACTATAGATGGAAAGGTACTGCCAGGTAGGTTTTCTGTTTGAGGACTCCGTTAAATCAAATATGCTTTTAATGTTGTCGTCTTCCAGCTGGTCTTTCCTGACTTCTTTATCACTCCATGGGTCTCGATCAGCTCGTGCTGATGTTGTAATTTGTCGTGCGACCGAACTCAGCAGCTCGTGTTTTCCTTCGACCCTAGTATGATATCAGGAGCTTTCTGGGCATGGTTATCCAGGCAAGGCATCAGCTTTCCAGGTGAGGATCCCTTCTGATGTTGGATAGTTATGTCTTCAGATGCTGAAAGCAATTTCTTGTTTTTGAAGTCCAAGGAAAGATTGTATTTCTTTAAAAAGTCCATTCCGAGTACGAAATGATCTGCAATGGCGGTACTTCCAAATGTGATGTTTACGTTTAACTTCCCATCAATTGCCGTTTCATCCGCAGACACAGTCTGAAGGGTAACACAAAATGGCGTCCAAATGAGTTTAGCTTTAAATTACTGAGCTTAATCTTTGCGAATGATGGTAAAATTGGCTCATGTGTCGATGGTCATATTGCAGGGAGCTCCATCGACATGCCCATTACTGGTCTATTACTGTTGCTACTCACTGCAAAAATCTTGAGCGTTTTAAAATCGAGTTTCTTATGAACGCTCAAACTCCACTCCGCAAGAGAGCCTAATTTCTTTCCTGCGTCGTTGATGGGAAATGGTCTTATTTTCTGTGCCCTGGCGTGGTCTGCAGTTTCTCCGTACGTGACCTTCAACGCCGCTGTTCCAGCCACTTAGGGTTTCTTTCTTTTCACTTCTATTCCGTCTCAAAGCACTGACTCGTCTGATTAAATCATCTGATTTATTTTCCATGTCTTGGGGTGTTATGCAGCTCCGTCGTATATGGCCTTCGGTATCACATTTCCAACACTTGGTTTCTTCACTCCTATTCCGTATCAAATCATTGACTTATCTGGATAAATAATCTAAACGAACCATCACTTGATCCACTAGCTCGTGGATTTGAGCACCTCTGATTGGGTGGCGGTCTCTACGAATTGCTAGTTGGGCTGCCTCGAATTTCATGGCGTACATTAGAGCGCTTTTTAAGTCCTTGACATCCGCCATTCGTAGAGCTTTCTGTATTTCAGGATCCCGGATTCTGTCGATGAAGTATTGTAGGAAAATGTATCTATTGTTGCGTGCGTACAGGTTTGTAATGAATTGAATGCCCAAATTCTTAAAAAATTAATGAAATTTATTCTGTTCACAAGAAGTAAAACCAAATGCTGACATATTTCCTCAGACGTACTCGTAAAATATCAGAATACCTCGTATTAGTTATATTTTGAACTGCTAAAGCATTAAACAGAACTCAATTCAAAACAAAAAAAGCTAATTCGATCTCACAGCGAATTCGCTGCAATCAATAACAGCACTAAGTAAACAACTACTGAGCTGATATGTTTTAATCCGGCTTTTATAAACTTTTTAATCATGTGCGAGAACATTCAGGTATTTTCTCGATTTTTCTGGATAGCAACAGCAATTACGAGATATCCATTTATTAAATGTTAAAATGCACGCGCTGTTGTATTTTTACTTTTCTGGCGTAGCTTTCTCTTACATTTCATCACGCTCTGCATTGTGCGGGCAAAATAAAAAAAATAACTACATTTCTACTAAAAATAGCTAAATAAATACAAAACCCGTAACAGTATGTTTTTCGCATTGTGATAAACAATGGTACTTAGAGCCATCAAATTTTGAATGACGTACGTTTCCACCCGAGTATGGGCATCTGGAAGCCAAATTTGGAATTTTAATGAATTTTTGATTAACAAACTCAACGATTTCAAAGCGAGCAATCGCTATACTGTATTAAAAAAACATTTTATATCCAACGCGCGAGACTGTGTTTCGGAAATTCTAAAGATATGCTTATTTTAAAATTATTTTGCGATGCTGCTGTTAAATTGAATTTTATGGTATAAATACGAAGAACATGATATTTAATAAGTAATGGTAACACACAAATCGTTATAAAAGCGCCCCTTTGGGCGTAATGTAAAATCTGAAAGCCTTCAGATTTTTTTTCCTTTAAATTCTTCCTCGATATTGTTGTTTCAACAACCTTAACATGCAATAAGTAATAAACACTGTCAGAAACTAGAAATGTAAACAGCAATTTACAAACCAAAATCAAAATAGTAAAAATATTATAGAAAAACGATAATAGAATTAACTATCAAATCGAGAGAAGAATTCGCACATAAATATTAACAATCAGAATTGGTAAAGCAGCGGACAATTTTTGTCATAGAAATAACAATAAAATATAGCATCAAAATTATACTAAATAAGTGAACCAACAGTTAGTTAAAAGATAAAATAATTATTAAAGATAAAATAAAATTTTTATAAATAATTGAAAACGTACTAAATTTTCGAATTTTCAGTAAACCTAATGCAGCAGAGCTAACTTGTTTGTTTACATTAGCTGAGATCAGAGATCATAATTCGTTAAGTGGTGTTCGACCCGAAGGCCTTTACCGCTACGTGCTTATCATTCCCCTAAGGACCTGTAAAAGTTCGTTAAATTCCATAAAAATGGAAAATTCCTGTGCACTTATAATAAAAGTGCAAAATCTTCAGTAGAAGTTGATCTGTCCAGGCGCCATCTATCGGCCACGGATGATGTCTTCGTTTGATAAGCAATAATAGCAATTAGATATCGCCAGGCATACCTTTGGCATATCTTTTCGCAATGGCATATCTTTTACACATTATCGTAGATTTGACACAGTAACGTACAGTAAAAATAGAAAATAATATATGCAAGTCCCAGAAATTTTTGTGCTTTTGTCTGAGGCGAAAGTATCTATATCTTAATGCTCATAGGAAAGTAGACTGTCGCGTGATATTCGAATTTAATGATGATAAAGTCAGTAGACTTGCTACCGGGTAAAGTCCATAATAAGATGAAAATGATGATAAAGAGGAAAAAAAAAACATTTAGATGAAATAGTTGAAAATAATAAAATATATACAAAAACTGCCGTCAAACATTATGATGTACAGTTCTGGGCCGTTTATGCGGATATTCGATTATATAGTCGTACTTCCCTATATTTTTAATAACTTCGTGAGTGGAGGAATCACATTTTTCGTAGAATTTGAATGTAATCTTTAGTAATTCGGCATCTAAAGGTAAAATCTTTAGAGAATTATGAATGACAGTGTTCCTAACGAACCAAGGAGAGTTTGATAGGAATCTAAGAGTTTTACTCTGCAAACTTTGAAGCTTTGCTCTGTTTGAACGTGCAACAGCTGCCCACGCCGGGGCGGCATATAGAATTATGGGTCGGATTGCCTGTAGATAGAGTATTCTTTTAGTGTTGATATTTAACTTGGAATATTTGCACATTCAAGGGTAAATGCTCATTAAGGCACGTTGTTTTAATATAATTAACATGAAATTTGAAAGTTAACTTCTGGTCAAGATAAGCACCTAAATATTTTACTTGGTGGTCACGTGACACGATTTGTCCGTTCGTCGTTATTTCTTCCCAGTCTTGAGGGATATTTCCCTTTTTAAAGTAAATCCCTTTTGATTTTTCGGGGTTAATTTTTATTTTCCACCCTTTAAATTAGGGTGAAATGTAATCAGTGTCATCCTGTGGCTTATTTCTTGCATGATATGGATTAAGTGAGTGACATAAAAGTGCTGTGTCATCGGCATAGCACGCGGTGAGGATATTTTCAATATTACAAAGATCATTAATAAATAAATTATAGAGAAACGGGGAAATTACCAACCCCTGTGGTAAACCCGTGTGAATTTGTCTTGTGGTGGAATAGTTATCTTGAATCTTAACTTGAAAAGTTCTATTCTTTAAAAAATCAGCGATTAGATGGATGATGGCAGGTGGGAAATTACAGTTCATGAGCTTGATGATAAGACCGTGATGTCAAACTTTATCGAAGGCTTTCTCTACGTTCATAAAAATAGCGGGAACTACTTCCTTTCTTCCTTTTTGTTAAAAGTTTCACCTATGAAGTTCACAATTCGAGCGATCTGCTGAGTCGTTGTGAATCCCTCGCTAAATCCGAATTGATGGTCTTTGATGATGATATTTTCATTAGTAAAAGTGGTGAATCGAGACTCGATAATCCTTTCGAAAAGTTTGTCAATTGCAGGCAGAAGACCGATCGGTCTAAAGTTACTTGTGAGATTTCCAGTTTTGCCTGGCTTTTTAATGACATTTAGAATGGCGTGTTTCCAATTTTTTGGGAATGTATCAAGTCTTAAATATGCGTTAAAAACATTTGTAATAAGGACGGTGAGGTATTGCAGGGCCTTTTTAGTGATATTGCCATATCCAGATCTTTTCTTTGGATTACGTTTCTTTATAATTTTCTGTATTTCTTTGAGAGAAGTCGGGTTGTTTATATTTTCAGGATCTTTGCAGAGGAAATCGGTCACGTGATTGATAATATTGATATCATTCGGGTGTGGGAAATTATTTAAAGTAAACTGTTGTTCACAGTTATCAGCAAAGATGTTGACAATTTTCTTAGGATTGTAAATTTTAGTATTATTATCATCTAGAATGGGTTCAATATCAGAGTGAGTGCTTCGGAGAGCTTTAGCAACTTTCCACACAGAGTGGTCTGTGTGCGAAAGACTTTCAATGAAGTTATCCCAGGAATTGTTTCTGTACTTTTGGATAAGTTTTCTGAGGTCTCGATAGGCAGCATAAATTCTTGGGTGGAGTGGGAACGTTGGTAAATTTTTCTTAGTCTATTTTTCTTTGTAATTTTCTGTCTAATAGTGTGTAATTCTCTCTCACCGCTGCATAACTAAAGGCTGTGTTTCAAGAGCATCTTTGAGAAGTGTGATTTTGCTGTGTAAAAAAATCATGACTTCCTCTTTAGTTGTCTGGCAACAGTGATTTCATAGAGGAAAGTGTTTTCGTGAATTTATATTAATTACCCAAATATGTTATCTTGAAATTGATAAATTTTGCACCATAATTTGTTTCCTCTTAACAGAAGTACCTAGTATGGTTATGTAACATAACGCTGTCCTCTGTTTCTCTCACACTCTTTTTTTTATGTATCGATTGAAGATGTGGCAGCTCTTTAAATGTGTTCTACATAACCGGCTTTGCGAATGTCATTTATAAAATGTACTTAAGGTTTTCCACAGTCGTTTTCAAGATTTTATTCCCTAAAAGTATTATTTTTTTCTGTGTGTGAAGTTGGAGATGTTAAAGTTTAAAAGATGAAGAGACGTAGAGAATTAATACAGCCCAGCAATTCCCCAAATCGTCAAGTATCTTCATTCCGGTCGTATATAGAACATTTTAATGTATGTTGTTATCCTTGTCCACAACCATACAATTCCAAAATGAAAAGAATGGACAGCTTTTGTACCGTCAGACTGATTTTACTTTTTTTTAGGACCATTGGACTTGTATGCCTATATTATTGTTTTTCCATAGGTATCACATTTTATCAGAAGTGGTTCATAAAGGTTAGTATTTTTTTAATGTCTTTATAAAAGTAACATTTTCTTTTTTTACGTTTAAGCATATAGTAATATTTATTATTTTTACCCATATGATTATTTTACAGTGTTCTTTTTATTTATTTTATATTTACCCTATAAGAAAAGCTTTTATTTTTATTCAGATTTCTTTGTTTTCTGGATGTATTCATTTATTATTTGTACCGTAACTGTTAGAAATTATAGATTATATATCTTCTTTTATATGTTAGATATCTTTCTGAGTTACAGCAAGGGTCATATTTCCATTATAGAGGAACCTATGTGAAACTTTTCATATGCATACTCTCTCCTACTAAAATGTTAATTTAAACTATGTCTCTGAAAGTGTACAAGGAGAAATAATGCTGGAAAATTGCTAGAAAATAGCTAATAACAATGCTAGAAAACACTAGCTTTAATGGAAATACCTACCAAATATCATTTTAAAGAAAAATGCAGTCCATATGCTCTTATCATTCATATGCATGTTACTGGACTTGTCATAGAATAGATTAAATCTTTATTCATTGGCAAGAAATGTGTAATATTCTTGCATAACTAGTGGCTATTATTATTGTAATTATTTTCAATTCATTGTATTTTTAAGGAATCTTCGAGTAATGATATTTTGTTATTCAGATCTGTGATAAAGCGATCTCTACTTTATTGAAATATTTTTTTTTATATATATTAAACAGCAGAATGAATTGTGTATGGAATTTTTTACAGCCTTAAGTTCAAGAGGAAGAAAACCCATCTTATTTCACATATATCATTCTATAATAAATAATATTTCATGGCATATAAATTAAGAAATTCTCTTTTATTATTTTCTTTACTAAAAAAAATCCTTTTTCTAAGCTCATCATTTTTGACAAAAGGACTAAGGACTTTGGCTCTAGTGTAGAATTGGGTGCCCTTTCTATTGGCGAAAAATTTTGTTCAGTTTTGGCAATGAAACCCCATTTCTGATTACTATGAGAGTTTAAACTTGGTTTTAGCTTCTTGATTTTTTTAAGTGAAAATAAATCGATGTGCACATGGGCAAAGTCAAGACAATGTGTAATGATTAGTTTGTGCAATCCTCCGATGTTTTTTTAAGTGAAAATAGATCGATGTGTGCATGGACACACAGTTTGGGAAGTTCTTTGACATCTTATTTTGGTTTTGTGTAGCGGCCATCGTGAAATTGTCCCTTCCTGGCGCCGATCTTGGCGTCAAAAAGAATCGCCAAAAAACAAGGGGCACCCAATTGTAAACTTTTACCAGGACATTTTCCAGTGTTTTATTAAATGCTGCTTTTCTTTGAAATGATAAAAAGATGGATAAAATTTGCATATTTTAGATTGCTTATCCTGATTTAGAAAGGAGAAAATAAAATATTTCTGAGTAATTGTTCAAAATAATTAACTATGTATTACATGTTAAACAAATAGTCTGCCCTTTAATATTATTTTAAAATATTCAATGCAATTTTTCTAAATTTTTATTATCTGTAAGTGTTTGGTTGGAGAATAATGAATGATACTTAGACTTGACATATGGTATGTCACAATAAATATGTGGACAATGGTAAGTTACTATAAATAAAGTTACTCATTCATATGTTATAACTACATTATGAGTTCCATAAATTGTTTTATGAGTTCCATGCATTATTTGAAGTTATGAGTTCCATGCATTATGAGCTGTGTTCAGATGATCTGCCTATTTTGTCAATCCAATTTAATTTTGTTTCAAAAAGGGCAGACTATTTGTTTGTGAAATGTAAGTTGTACTTTATTTCTGTTTCTTATTTTCTATTTGTAATTGTAAATAATTAATTTTTTTTCCCAATATGAATTCTGTATGTTTATAAACTACTGTTTCTTTCACATTGCATTGTTATTTACAGATAGATGCATTGAAATGAATTTTTATGCTAGAAGTATCCATAATAAAAGTGTTCCAAATTATGTGGATTGCTGTGTTATATTATACTATTATGGATACATTGTCATATGTGCACCATGACAAATGTGTCCCTTGCACAAAATCATTACCCCTCAGCAATGACTGTCATTCTACTGGTCATCATAGTCCTTTGGTTTACATTTTATATTTTCTCAACTTTTTGAATTGTCTCGTATCAGTGATTGTCAATCTATAGATAACTGGTGATCAATGGTCTGGAAGGTCACCTGCATCCTATAGTTTACTTTTATTTTTATTAAAAATCTGTGAAATTATTGCGGTGCATTGCTGTTATGATAACCATTACCCAACAGGTCCGTTGTCATAGTGGTCATATTCAGTTTAATTTCATTTTAATATTAGCTTTACTTGCTAGTGCTACATTTTATATATACCAATTATTCATTTTTTGAACATTCACAGCAGTATTAATAAAAGATATTTCTAATGCTGTATATTAGGTACTGACTTGTACAGAATTTTTTGGATTTTAGATTATCGCAATGATCTGTTACATTTTAACCAAAGCTAAGAAATAATATTTTTTTCAGTTTTTTAATTTTAGATAATCTTATAAATTGAAAGATCACTGTTCATCTTTTAATTATTGTAAGAGATTGAAATAGAAACAACTCAAACCATAGAAAATGGTTTGAGTTTTAGTTGTTTGCTAATTATTTATAATTTGTGTGAAGTAGTTGTAACCTGAAAATTATAAAATGGGCGAATTTATTTCTCTGCATTTTTATTTTTTAATCATTTTAAATTTCATAATGATCTAAATAGAATGTTTTATTTTCAGGACTTCCATTTCCCTTTTACTGTTGTCATATGTCACTTAGTTGTCAAATTTATTTTATCTGGTTTAATGAGATGCTGTTATCAAGTCTATACTGGCAAGCAGAGGGTTATTCTAGATTTGCCAACATATTGCAAGCAGTTAGCACCAACAGGTAATAAATATAAATTATTGTTCTAAATTTATTAAAAGTTACATTGGTGAAAATGCGCTTTAGCCCACTGCTTGGCGATGTTTTGAAAATCGCCAATTCGGCGCGTTTCTGCGAAACGTCTTTGCAGTTAATTGCAACCTTCCCGACACGCTCCGTGAAAACCTATTGTAAACAAAACATAGAATTCTAAACCATAAATTAGTATGGAAACTGTTGCCACAAAAATATAATAAAATAATATGCAAAACGAACATTACGATCATTAAAATATTTGTCAGTTACCTTTAAATTAATTATTTACATTTTATGTTGTAATACTTACACATTTTATGCCGTTACATAACCTTCCCAACACGCTCCGCGAAAACGTAACCAAAATGGCATCCCAGAAAGAAGGAATTTTTTTTAAAAGGGCATTAAAATTACAAACGATACCATGTACACACCGTTCCGTTTTAACTTAAAAAAAAATCTGAGAATTGCACAATGTAGGCAACGTACACAAATAAACAAAATAAGCTAGAATAACGAAAATAAATTACAAGAAAATGCCATGTGCACAGCGTTCCTTTTAAACTTAAAAAAAACTTCAGCGAATTGCACAATGTAGGCAACGTACACAAATCAACAAAATAAGCTAAAATAACGAAAATAAATTACAAGAAAATGCCATGTGCACAGCGTTCCGTTTTAACTTAAAAAAAACATCAGCGAATTGCACAATGTAGGCAATGTGCACAAATCAACAAAATAAAATAAATTGCAAACGATACCAGCGTTCTGTTCTTCAGCTGAGCCAAATTATTTCAATAAAAGGCAACAAAATATAAAAATTAAGCAACTTGCACTTCCAATAAAGTAATAAATGTACATGTACATTCACTCACCTCTCTCAGCATCACAGCTAAATCCATACCGACTCGGTATTTAGCGAAATATAAGGTACGAAAATAGCAAACACTCAACACAAAAACACCGCATTCAAAGAATACAACGACAACTGAAATAACTACTTAAATTAACACGTAAGAATTTCGAATAAACCGCTACGTCATCTCACATTACCAATAAAACCGTTCTTTATAAAATAGGAAATACGCATGCGCGAAAACTACATGTTTCCGTAGCTTCAAAATACCCAGTCAGCCATGTTCGCGGATATACGGAGTTACCCATGTTGGCGCGTTTATTGCTCATTCAAAAATAATCGCCGCCAAGCAGTGGGCTAAAGCGCATTTGGGCCGTTACATTTGTAGTTTTGGTTATAGTACATAATTTTACTTCTATTCAAAATGACTGAATTCTACTCATTTTTAACTTTAAAAAAATTCATACTTGGTGAAAGATTTTATGTCATATTATGTCTTAAAATAGTTTATTATATTGTAAATAAATTATTTATAATTTTTTTAGTATTTCAGGAGTTTATTTCTGTTATATTTCTGTTATATTTCTGTTATGGTTATATCTGCTATTAATTATTTTGTTACTTCTTTGTTATAGCAGCCCCCAACCATATTTGGTGATTTTAAATTTGCGCCAAGATCTCAGCTATAATTTTTCTGAGCTTGTGAAGCATCAATGTAAAAATAGATAACACAATGTATAATAATAACAATTATATTCATATGTCGTTTCCTAAGAATATTTTTAAGAATCCATATCCTTATTATTATTTTATATAGCATAATTGTTCCAATCAACTGCAACACTTATACACATATTAAGCTGTTTGTTACACCATTTCATTGACATCAGCTCCTCTGCCTAAGAATACATAACTCTAATAGCAGTGACGAAC
>KK112194.1:42461-66939 GCA_000611955.2 Stegodyphus mimosarum
CCAATATGGAGTCCCTTCTCCTTTTTCATATTTTTAAGATTTCACCTTTAAATGTTTTTGTTAACATAAAGTTTCATGTTGTGGCCATTTTCTCATACCCGTTTGTCAAGTAAAAGACCTCCTTTTTTGAAAAAATGGTATGGTCATTACTTGGTAAATTAAAGATTGTTAACATCGTATTCTCACACACACACACGAAAAAAAAAGCAATGAATATATATTTAAATAAACAATGCAAATTCAGAAACCTTGTAAAAGTAGCACATAGCAAGAGCAAAAATACAACATGGTGTTAATAGTTAATTATGTGTTGAGGCATAAGAGCATATAGCCAGTTCTAATATATGGCCATGTTGCTTTTGTTGTTTGACTTCTAAATTAATATGGTCATGTGCCGAGGTATACACGCCGCCAGGTTTTGGTGAGATAGCTTGGTTGACTGGTGATTCAATCTCAGGGGATGTTATAACAAAGAAGTGCCATTATTTTAATATTATACAGTACAAAAGTCCAAGATCCAGACTCATCAGGACTTTGGCAATTCCGGATTTGAGATTTTTCCGCGTATTAGATCATCAATTTAGATCTAGTAACATGGCATGCAGAAATTATATTAAAAATAATGAAATCGTAATTTATGAAATAATGAACATTTATGATCTAAAGGATATCAAAATTTAAAAAAAGAAAAAAAGCTTAATATTTATTTATTTTATTAAACATTTCTTTTAATGTAAGTTGTTTAAGTTGCTTCATTTTTTTTTTGTTAATATATTCTCTTTATAAACAGACATAATTCCCTGTTCAATTATGAAGTTCCGCTGTACAAGCCCTGTAATTGCTGTCAAGAATTCCGACTAAATTATCAATCAAAATTTTTTCGTTTTCAATAACCTCTCCTTTACTATTGATAGTGGTATTTTCTGGATTTAGAATACAGATTTCGCCATCCGTTAATTGATTGAGGATTTGGGGCATTGTCATTGCAATGAAAAATTTCAGTTACATCATCTTCATTTATTACTATTTCTCCACATTTCTTTATACAATCCATATGAGAAAATTTCACCTTTGGTTTGTGATATCCGAACACTTTCACCTTTGGTTTGCGATATCCAAACACTTTCAAATTTGCGCCTATCATCTTCATCATCCTCACCATGAAATATGGTAGCTGGCCATAAATTATGCCAAGCAATTTTTTAAAGTAACTGAAGACACATCTTCCCACGATCTTGGGATGCTCCACAGAGCAAATTTTTATGCTAAAATAGCACTTTTTTGAACATCAAAACATGTTTTTGCTTTGGAGATCCTTTTGCAGCTTCAGAATTAGAAACTCTTTTCGACATAATGGAAAGTTCAAGCTTTAATTTTCATAAAATTGCTGTAATATTAACAGTCTGAAAAAAATAATAAGTTGGATCAAGTTAGAAGATTAAGAAACAGTGCAATCTGCTGTGTTAACTGAAACTCCTCAAAATCAGTAAAGTATAATTTTAGCCTAGCTTTAAAGCATACGCTATACATTATTGGCTATGTATCATAAGATTGGCGATGAAAGACAAGTTGTTCCGTTACATTTTGTCTTGCTTCTAACGCTTACTGATTTAAGCTTGAATTGTATTAGTTCAATTATTTATTATAATCTAATGGCTATTTCTGTTTCTTGCACATTTCTAATCTCACTCCTGAATAAACAAACTCCCACGTATACGTAAGGCTAATGGGCGGCCAGCACTACATACTGCCTGATGTCTTTGCGGTTCCTAAATTCTGCTACAAAACACTTCCCTAAGTTCTAAATTTTTGCCACCCCTAAACTTTGGATCTCAGTGCTTTTCCTAAATTTTAAAAATTTTGTCATTCCTTAATTTTGTCGCTGGGTGCTTCTCCAAATTCTAAAAATTTTGTGTTCCCTATATTCTGCACCCCGGTGCGGCCAAACGAGCTCTGATACTGGTTCTGGGTTTATGTGAATAACATATCAGTTATTCTTAACTCAAATAGCACTAAATGTATAAATTCTGTTTTTAGCATATGAAAATAAATTTTTGTTTAATTTTTCCTCATCAGCATTTCTTAGCACATTTAACTTAAATCTGTTATTATCGCCAAGCCTAATGTCAGCATAAAAGGTTGCCATGCTCTGTTATTCAGTTGCTAATAGAGGAAAAAAAAAATTAGACATTGCTGCATGAATCATTACTCAAGTTGTCATATGTTGATAAACATGCGGTGATGAAAGCAGAATATAATAAATAATAATTCACCAGGTTGGCATCAGAGGTATAAAATACCAGTAGGTGTAAAATCAACGATGTATCTATGTAGAATGTTTAGGTTTGAGATATATGCCGAGCAAATATGCAGCTACGGAGCCAAATTATTGATCTCACAAATTTATGCCTCTTCAAGAATGAGGTATTTTATTTAGTGCCTAAGTGAAATTAAGAATCGGGGCTCTTCGTATGTTTTATTATAGGAAGAAAAAACCAAGTGCACATGCATAAGGCATACAACAGCAACAAAATATTTACAGCTTTGAAGTCTGGATTTTAGATCATTTCGGATGTTTGATGTCCAGATCTCAAACTTTGTACTGTACTTAGTTCATGGCATTTAAAATAAGTAATTTGATTTAATTTTTTGAATGTTATATCATGAGTTTCCATGAAATGTTTTGTAAGCTACTCTGTAAATGTCTGCCGTAGTAAAATTTACAAGCTAATCCATAAATGCCTGCCAAAGTAGTTTTAATGTATAAGCCTTTCAAAGGAAAGAGACGACATTTTCTCTCTCAAGCTTTCATTTCATATTCTATACTTGTAATATCTTAACTAGTGGGAAAGCACGTGTGTTGTATCATACCCCAAGTCTACAAAAAAGTGGAATATTTCTAACTTGTGAAACTGAAATTCTGTACTACATTCAGTAGCTGAGTTTCTAGTAGTGAGTGACTTTCAGAACCGCTTTTCCATTGCCTGTGTGTTTCAGAAAAAGATGTATCGGTATTTTATTGCATCTCGGGTGTGACACACCCTACGTGCCTGTCTGCGTAAGTGTTTTTCTGACTGAACATTTATATAAAAAAATTTATTTCTAGAGTGTAACAGTAAATATTTCTACTCGCAAGTAATTTTAAAGTATTTGAAATTAAATTTTAAAAGATTTCTAAGCACATTATGGCTAAAAGAATGACTCGCTATGAATTGGAAATGCAGCAGCTATAAGACTGATTAAAAACATTTGAAAGTGAAGAAGATTATATTTCGGAAACTGAAGATGAAAATAGGAATATTTTCTACTCTGTTTGGTTTCGAAAACGATAAAGCATTAATTACTTATGTTTCTAAAAAAAGGAAAAACTGTTTTTATGCTTTTAACATACAATGATGCTATCGATGACACTACTGTAGAAAACGCCAGAAATTATATATTTTTATAATACGACTAAGGAAGCAGTGGTTATTGTGGATGAAATGGCAGCAAGTTATTCAGTTGCCAGAATAACAAGGAAGTGGCCAATGTTAATTTTCCTTTCTGCACTGAATGTTGCTGCAATAAATGCTTGAATTATATTACCTTCAACTGCTAATCCACCAACCAGATACAGAAGCATATGTCTGTTTTTGAGGGACTTAGCATTATAATTAATAAAAAAAAATATATTAAACAACGATCAGAGATTGATACTTTACCGAGAAACTTATGTACTGTGTGCAAAAGAAGAGCAGAAGTTTCAAGGAATAATTCAAACGAATATACAAAATTTGAAGTAACTAAGTATAAAAGTTGTGATGAATGCCTTGGAGCCAAGGACAGAAGACCACAAATGCTATATTTAAAATGTGAAAACCTTCTGTGCTAAGAGCATGTGACTAAATTTTGTTCAAAGTGTAAACAAATAAAATAAGTTGCATTGTGTATTAGAGATGCAATAAAACTTAGAGGTATGATGTTTATTTTGTTATTATTTTCATTTATCGTAATTTTAATACTCTATAAGCTTATTTTGGAAATTTAATTTTTTGTAATCCAAGTCTTATTTGTGTATTATAAAAGAAAAACAGCTTTAAAACCAAATAAAACTGTTTTTACCATATTTTAAGCATTGGGGTATGTGATATCCCATGCGCCTACTCTAGTAACTTTTCTTGAGGCACCTTCCGCTGGGTTAAGGTAAGAAATATGGTATTTAGTACTGTTGCAACCATCTTGGCGATTTTTTATGAATGAAAATGTAAACGTTACGTAGTATGTGCAAATTGTGGTTTTTGCACCTTCTTTTTTAGAAAGATACCCAAAGTATTGATATTTATAGTAAGTTTGGTAAACAATATCAACATAAGAAAAAAAAACATGCCTTAGCAATTTAAAATACAAATTTGAGTTATTAAATAAGGTTTATGTCATACATTAAAAAAATAAACTTAATATTCTTCTTCGAATCTTTCTATAATTTGTTTGTGTGTGTGTCTATGTGTATGTTATTCTTTCAAAGTACACATCGATCTGTTTTCACTTGGAAAAACATCAGAGAGTCACAGAGACAATCTTCGACAACAGAGGCTATCTAGAAAACGCATTTTCTCGTTGTTCGGTTTAGAAAATTTTCAGCAAAATTCTGTATCCCTGCATACATTTTACTATAGTTTCTTCCATTGCTGATGAATTCCATATTTTAAAACTATGTTTAAGGTAAAAAATATCATGATTTGTATATAAAAACCATTAAAAAACATGTTTAGGGTAAAAAATATCGCAATTTGTGTATAAAAAATATCATGATTTGTATATAAAAACCATTAAAAAACATGTTTAGGGTAAAAAATATCGCAATTTGTGTATAAAACTTGGAATACAACAGAATAGCATGCATAAGAAAATGGCAGTGTTGCTTGACTGAACTAATTGTTATGAGCATGGTTGCTGGAAGAATGGTTATGTGCATTGTTGCCAGAGTTTGGCACTTTTTGAAAATTTTAAAAAGACCTTCATTTGGAAGATTATTTTTAATTTATGCATTGATGCATAAAGAGTGAAATTTATTAATTTTTTTTTAAAGAAGGAAGGATACATGAGAAACATTCAGAACTACATTTAAAAAAGTCTATACTGAATTTTGAAAGAAAAAACAAAAAAACTACTATGAAATATTTTATTTTCATCACAAATACGTGTTTGTGCAATTTCAAGAAAATTGTGTTTGAAGAGAATAAAAAAAATTAATTTCAACATTTAATACAGATAAACAGAGAAATCCAACTTAACTGTATAGAAAAGAAGAGAAAATATGTTACATTCATCGAAATATTTGCATTTTTGTATGAATAATAAATATATATATTTGTAATATTAAAAAAATGTATGTCTAAATCAAAATACTAACTGTAATTTGCAATAGTACCTTAGCTCTCCATTTTAATTCTATTCCCCATTTTCACCGTAAAATAGTTTAACTGATGAATGATAATATTAAAGACTGATTTCATTGATTAATTTATTATAATGATGCTTATGACATTATATGCTTTAAAAGAGATGTTTTCATGGAGGATGTTCTGGCAGAACTGTCTGATATTCAAGGTGCAGGAGACTAAATGAAGTCAATCTGATCACTACAATAAACTGTTTGAACAATTTGCCAATGTTACCCATCGGCCACTTCTGAACACGAACATTAATGGAAAGCCAGAAATGTAGAAATTATTACTTGGTAGTTATTAATAAGAATTTCCGTGATCAAAAATATCTCTTTAAGTGCTCAAAATGAAAGTTGCAATTTTACTTAACATACTGAAAAGGATTATTTGTAGAGCTGCGTTAAAGGTAAAAAAAAAAAAGAACTATAAAATTCATTGCACATAAAAGAATTTTCAACCAATGACGGAAACATGTTTGTATAATTTTAGAAATGCGAAATGGTTTCAGTATAATAACCATACTCAGGTTTCATTAATATTGCAATGTATAGAGGATTAGTAATTTAAATTATGAATTTTATTTTATGAATTGAATTTATTATTTATTTTAATTTATTTTATGAATATTATTTATTATGAATTGTACTGAATTTTCATGCATTAATAACATAACTGTGGTAAAACAACATTGCAAACTTTATATAACAAAACCATAGCTCGTATTGAAAGTATGTGATATTTTTCGTCTCATAACAACCTGAACTTTGCAATTTTCTACAGAGCTTAGCATTGCTGAATAAGCGCAGTTAAATTCTTATCTCTTATCACTATATTGTTGTTTTCAAAGTAAGTAAGTAAGTATTGTGAATAAATTTTATGTTTGTTGTCTGCAGGGAATTTAACTGTGCAAGAAGTGGAAAAAGTAAATAAAGCCTTGCAGTCAAAAACTATAACTGCCTATAAAGCCACACCTTTAATAGAGGGACAATGTCTTTCATTGCAGAAAATGAGAGAAAATATTTTGTAATGCATTTTTGAAAAATGTAAAACTTCAGCTTTACAGATGAATATATCATCAGAATTTGAAGAGAAATGAAAATGAACAGTTAATAAATCAAACTGTGAGGAATCAATTGATAAAATTTATAGTTTCTCAGGAAAATATATTTTTATAGATGTTAATGTGAAGAATATTCTATCTATATTATATTTTTATAGATGTTAATGATATTTTTATAGATGTTAACGTAGGAAGTATTTGACGTTTTAATTTCACAATTTAAATGGCAATACGAAAAGTTAAATGAAATATCTTCCAATTTTCAGTTTCTAACTGGTGAACAATTAATGTCGTTAGGCTTAAGTAATTTAAAGGTAGCAGCTCATAACTTAGCACTTAAATATCTGAATTGTTATATTTTTTATTTTTATTGAGATTTTGTCATGAATGCATCTCGCTTTGCTTCAGCTTCTCAGTTTAGCTGGACTGTTGCTTATTTCTGTTACATGATCGAGGATTTGAAAAGATGGTTGAATAATTATGCAGGCACCGTGATCGAATTGAAAATAAACATATTCCATTTATGATTTTTTTGGTGATGGAACGGCACATATAGGTCCATAATATGTGTCAACTCTTTAATGATAATTTGGGAATTGTCTTAGGTGCTAGATGTTAAAGCGCAAAATAGTAGAAGCTTGCGGTCGTGGTAGATTTTTAAATATTCATTTTTATTTTAGTTGACATTTGCAGCTGCAAGTAACTTAGCACATTAATCATGCCTATTCCAAAACATTTACATTATTAGAGAAGAGAAGAAGCAACAAGCAGCAGTCCAGCTAGGCTGAGAAGCTGAAGCAAAATGTATTCCAGATAAAATCTTAATTCAGAATGCTATATCAGAACACTATATGCTTATATCAGATGCTTGCTAAGCTTTATGTTGTTAGTAGCAAATTTGAAGGTTTTCGAATATCACAAAAAGTAAAATTTTCCAGTTACCAGTGATAATAAATGAAGATGATAAAACAGAGTTTGTCATTGTAATGACAGTGCCCGAATTATCAGTCAACTAGTGAATTGTGAAATCTAGATAGTTCTAAATGCAGAAAATATGGTCACTAATAGTGAACAAAGTGACTTGCAGGTATTTTAGTATGAAAAAATTTCAATCGACATTTTAGTGGGAATGCTCAACATGACAATTGCATGATTTGAACAGTGAACTTTGTAACTGAACAAGAAATTATATCTCTCTGTGAAATTAAAAAAAATGCATTAGCACAAAAAAATGAAGCATTTTAAACAACTTACGCTTAAATAAATGTTTAATAAAGCAAATCGGTAGGTGTTTAGCCTATTTTTGTAAATTTTGATTTCCTTAAGGTCATAAATGGTTCATTATTTGATAAAACATTATTTTATATTTTTTAATTTTAAAATTTCTGCATGTCATTTTAAACTGAAGATCTAACATTCAGAAAAAATCCCAAAACCAGAATTGCCAAAGTCCTGACAAGTCCAGATCTCGGATTTTGTATTGTATATAGTTTATTGAATGCAAATTACATTAATAGAATGTGTACTTCAGTGTTCATGGCTGTATATGTAATTTTCCGTTCTTGTGTGCTTTAAATTTTAAAACTTATTTCTGATATTTTTAGATATTATAAAGTTTGACATGAAATTCTTTAACTTCTCTTTTTACTCCAGGTATAGCCAGTGCATTGGACATAGGATTATCTAACTGGAGTTTTGAATTCATCACAGTATCTTTGTAAGTGCCTCTTAGTTATTAATATAAACTACTTTTTAAAGGTAAGCTGTGAAAATGGATTATCATATATTCTTAAGTAAAATATTTCTGTATTTGTAGTGCAAAAAAAGTACTGATTGGTTAAAATTCACTTATAATATTAGTTTTGAAATATTTTTCCATGTCATTGCTTCATTATTACACATTTGTGTGTTAATGGGACATTTATAATAAAGTTGTGAAAAATAAGCCTGAATTTTGGTTTTGACTTTTGTCTTTATAAATAAAAATAGTAAGTAAATATTAACTAAAAATTTGTTAATGAGCAATTTTAAGGTAAAAGTTATTTGTAACTTGGCATTTGCTACCAAATTAATTGTACAGTTCTTAAATTATGCATTTATTTGCTAAGTTGTTTCATGATGTTGCTTAATTGTTCTTGTTAACTTACTATTTTAGATATACCATGACAAAATCTACCTGTATCATATTTATATTAGGATTTTCTCTTTTATTTGGACTTGAGAAAAAGGTAAGCTATAATCTTATAAACAAAACCTATATGTATTGTTCAGCTAACAAAAAGCATAATTTTTGTTGTTTTATACAGAAATAAACTGTTCAATTTTCATTATTCTGTATGATTCAGTAATATTTCAAAAATTCAATAATTTATTAATGATTTTAAGCCAAGCTTAAAAAATGTCAGCTATTTATATCAGTTAATAACTAAAGTACTAGTACTTATCTTCTGTGGTGCCCTTGGGAAAAAAATGGCATTGTTACAATTTGGCCATAAGATAGTGCAATTTGTTGCCAAATATATAAGAATGCACGAAGACAAGTTCTATTGTAAACAATAATTCATTCCATATAATTCAAAACTAATATCACAATATAAGTTATTAAATGCCTACATATAGAAGGACTTTAATATAAATTTGTATTTATTATAGTATTTAATGAATTTGTAATTTATTGTAATATTTAATTAAATAAATCGTAGAATTCTACTTTTATTTTATTTAACGAAATTTTGCTGGTTTATTTTAAAAAATAGCATGCATAAACATACCAGAAAATTCATTTTCTGCAACCCTTTTCTGATAGCATTCAGTGATTGCTCCTGCTAACAATGCTTCAAAAGTATTATCACGCCTGGTGCCTGAACATTGCATCATCAAATAATTTCTTTTCCAATATGTAATTGCATATTATGTGTTTTTTCACAGATACTCTCACTTGATAATTTTTTTTAATTACATCTTTTTTAGTTGATTATGGATTGAAAATAGTAATTGTAATAAATATTTTTGAGAAAAACTGCTATATTTTAAAAGGAAAAAAATTTCAGTAGCCAAAAAAAAATATGAACTATGAATACACATGGAAGACCCTTGTATTTTAAAAGCAATAATAGAAGAAATGCACTTGGGCAGACTAATAATTATAAATGTTTGTTTCTCGTACATGTGCAGATTGATAATCATTTGTTTCTTACTTATGCAGAAATGCTCCAAAGTCCACGTGCCAATCTCCAAAACACATTCTCACCGAAGCTGCTACGGAGACAAATGCCAAAATATTTCTAAAATGTCATATTAGTTGCATTTCCTAAATGCCTAACGTTAGAAAAATTTTAAAGGGATTCAGTGCAGAATGCCATTTTCAGACTAATGTCCCATTTGGGCTAAAATTAATTTTATGTTAACTTTTATTCCCAGAAATTTTGTGAAAAATCAGACTTAAAGTTTCTTTGCAACCAAAAGACACATGAACTCTCATTTCTCTACCAGTATTAGTAAAACTGTAGAAAAACTGATTGTAGATAGAAAAATCTATGCACTGCAACTTTAATGGTATTGTGGCAAAGTAAATTTATTCCTAAAGAAAAAAATTCAACAGATGATCAAATACCACATTTTAGCTTAGAGGCATGGAAAACAGAAAATGACTGCAGTATGTATAGTAACTGGTACTGTTCTTTCATTAGCCATATGTTATTTAACATATGGAGGTATTTTACTAAGATATAAATATAGAGATAATTAATTAATTGAGGTATTGTAACTTTCAAAACAAAAGGGTTATTAAATATCCCATGAAGATGAATAATTTTTTTCCTTTAATCTGAAAATCTTATGACTATTAACAATTTAAATTGCTTTTGTTTGTTGAGGAAAATGGTAATAATCCAGATAAAGCAAAGGATGGTGCTATGAGGAGATTAAATTGAACACTTTAAGGTGGCAAAGAGTGATAATAATTTTTTTTTACAAAAATTGACATTCTAATGGCAGGGATAAATATAATACAAAAGGTAGCAGATCACCTTCACAGTAAACAATGTCAAATTTAACAATGGATAAACAAATAAACAATGGAAGTTAAGATCAGTTTTTATTGAAAATTTTTAATTCCGAGATCTGGGAATTTTTTGACGATTTTTTTTTTAGTACATTGTAACATTAATAAATTCCATTAAAATAATGGTAATATATTGAAATTATATTTAAAAAATAACATTATAGTAAAATATTTTTATTTTTTGCTGTCATATTATAAAGTTCCATTTTAATAACTTATTATACAATATTTTGAATCTGAGAAATAAATGAGGTATAGTGCTATAAAACACAATTTACAAAACAGTTTATACTAAAATGAAATTAGCTATATGTAATTAATTAAGAATATCTTTTTTTAAATTTTTTCATAGTAAGAGTTTTTCCCATGTAATTGTCTGAGAATATTTAGGATTTTCAGAATATGCATTAATTTTCTCTATAAAATTAATTTTATGCTTTTCCTTTTTTTTCAAAGTAATACTGGCTTTTGGCTATTGCAGAACTGGTAGAGATAATTTTTCTTTAGGATTTTAGACATTGCAGCTTGTAAAGTTAGAAGGATATGGAGGCAAGATTTATAGACCTACAATTCTAGAAGATTCCAGTAATATCTGACAAAATTAAAAAAAGTCTCTATGGTATTAACACATAATGGATGTATTTTATAGAAAGTTTGTGATGAATTTCTTACTTTTTGGAGAACGCTTGGAAGAACAATGAAAACATAATATTTGAATGTTTTACTTCTGATATTAGAATCCTTTTCTTAACATGTTTATCTTCCCTTTATTTTCTCTACTTTTCATTGCACGTAAACATGGAAAACATCAAAAATGCTTCTAATCTTATCATATGGACAGGCATTATAGAAATGCATTTTTTTATTAATAAAGAAATTGGAAACTGACAGTTTAAAAGATTCATATAATATGCCTTAATGCATCATATAGAACTGGGGCTAAGCATTTTCCCACCTGATGCAATCTCTGCCTAGTGCCTTTCTAAGTTCAGCTTCCAGTGCCTGCTCTAAATTCTAAAAGTTATGACATTTCTAGATTTTGTTGCTCACTAAATTCATTACACTATTTGTCACTAAATTTTAAAATTTCTGCCACATCAGCTCTATAACCAGCTCTTACCATATATATTTCATATTTCTTGTGAATTTTGATATTGCTAAAGAAATAAAATTAGAAGCTTTTTTTATAAATCCTAAATGCATTTAGTTTTATATATTTTTAGAATAACAGAAATCCTTTATTAAATCCAAAAGTTCTAAAATGAAAAGGAAATGTGTTGAAGAAAGAGACTGAATACATAAAGAAAATTATTCTTCAAAGATATGTACAGTTATTACTATGTAAATTACCCAGTTGTTTATGATTTCAGCCTTTACTATAATTTCCCATTTTGAGCCAGCTTAAATTAATGTGTATAGTCTTTGACTAACATATTAATACTATACTAATATGTATAGTCCACATTTTTAGTTTGAATTTGATTGTTCTTGTTTAATTACATCACTATGAGCTGTAATCGATTTTGTTAGCATCAGAACATGCCTAAGTTCATGTTCTAAGTTCTTTTTAAATAAGAGGCTTATTTAAATCTTTGTCTGACATTGTAGTTACTTTTAGACATAGCGATAATTTGCTTCACGTATGTCGGGAAATTTTGGACTATTTAACTTTTACCAGATCAAGTAAATCCTCATAACTATATTGTAGAGAGGTTGACAAGTTAGGAGATAAAGCACGCAGAAACTAGTGAGAACACTGGTTTGCATATTGAGACAATTTTCTGATTGTTAGAAGAAATGCTTAATGATTTAAATTAGCTAAATTGTCTGGAAAGGCTTCAAATTAAAAAGATGCATAAATATTTTGTTGAGTTTTGTTGTTGCAAAACATGAATGTTTTGTAGCTTTTAATGTGTAATTATCCTAATATCATTTAAGAATCAATGTTTGAATGAACTAAGTTTATCTGACTACCTAATTTAATTACACTCACGTTTGTGAAAATTGCAACACCAAGAAGGAATCGTCATAATTGAATGCAATTTAATACACAGTTGAGTGGTAGTGGTACAAATAAATGATTAAATGTTCAAAGCAAACAAACAAGAACAAGAGATCAGAATCAGTATTTTGTGTGGCCACCACGCGCCGCAATAAGTGCTGCTACACGACGTGGCATGGAGTCAAACAAAGTTTGAATGTCTGACTGAGGAAGAGCATTCCATATCGTTTGTACGCGTACCCAAAGTTCGTCTGCAGACGCAACAGGACGAGGATCACGAGCAAGACGCCGACCAATGACATCCCACACATGTTCAATTGGCGACATATCCGGGGAACACGCAGGCCAAGGAAGAAGCTGTACCTGCTGCGCTGCAAAGAAGGATTTAACAATCCGAGCAGTATGAGGGCGGGCATTGTCCTGTTGAAATACAGCGCCTGGCAAGCTTTGAAGGAAGGGAACAGCTTCGGGCTGTAGAACTTCACGGATATACCGGTTGCTGTTCAGATTGCCCACAATTCGTAGCAATTGAGATCGTCTATGATATGCTATGGCGCCCCAGACCATAACTCCGGGTGTTCGTCCACTGTGGCGTTCGATAATGCACTCCGGAAGGTGGCGTTCACCGGCATAGCGTCTGACACGAATGCGGCCATCATGGTACCACAAATTAAAGCGGGATTCGTCAGAAAACACGACATGCTGCCAATCAGCACGCCAGTCTCTATGCTGATTGGCCCATTGTAGCCGCAGGCGGCGATGGTCGTGCGTTAGGGGGATCCTGTATAAAGGAGTCCGTGCGCGCAGTCCACACTGCAGCAGACGTCTACGAATTGATGAAGCACACAATGAAACACCTGTAGCTATTGACCACAGTGCTGCCAATTGTCTAGAGGAAGCTGTACGGTCCGTCCGCGCCATGCGGACCAGGTGTCTATCATCGCGAGCTGACGTCACATTTCGGGGTCCACTCCCGGATTTCCGAGTTGTCCGACACTCGTCCGTCCACTGCTTCCAAACGCGCATCACTGTGCTGCTGTTACGCTGCACACGAGAGGCTACTGCACGATACGACAATCCAGCTTCACGAAGGCCGATGATTCTCCCTCGTTCAAACTCTGTAAGTTGTTCAAATCTCGCTCTCTTTCGTCGACGAGGCATAAGTACAGATTGAGTTAACGTTTACCACTAGCAGATAACCACCGATAACCATACACGCCTCGCTACAGCCGTCTATTTATTCGGATCCATCAGCCGTTCAGAGGGCGCTGCTCAGCATACACATGCGCTACGGATTTGCAATTCTAATCATTTGCATATCATGCGCTACTTTGCATTTCCTGAAAATTTCAGCTCACTCGCGTAAGTCCTTCATGGTGTTGCAATTTTCACAAACGTGAGTGTATTTATAACTAACTGCTTACCCTTAAAAATTATCTCTGCATATTAAAGCGAGTTATTGCCTTTCATTAATCCTTACTCTGTCCCAATATAAAACACAAAAATTTAAAAATTCATGTAAAACGTATTCTTTGCATCTAGTGAGACTTAAAATAATACAAAACAACTTATCACCTCTGGTGCTTAGTGGCTTATTGGATCTACACGAAGCTACGACACTAACTGCGACCGACAGAGCCCAAATAACTTTCGAATCTTGCCAACCGTGCCTACATCAGGCCTTTTAGGTTTGTTCTAATCAGCAGGTCTCTCTCCAGGCAAGCAGCAGCGGTGACAAGGCGATCTTTTTTTTATGAATCATGCTGATTAGATGTTACTTCTATTTTAATCTATGCCTCTTGACATAAAATCTGCTTGCTATTTACTAAACTTCTAGACTGAGCAAGTACGGGACAAAAATGAAACATACCAAAAAAAAAAAATCAACATAAAGTTAACTGGTAGCAAAATGTAAATAAAATGTCACTTATCTTCTTTCAAATATGTCCAACTATTATAAATGTAAAATATTTAATGCTATTTGATACATTTCATAAAGTTGATTTTATTCTCAAACGTATTAATAATTTTGTTAATTTATTCATGTTTAATAATAATTCATCCTACTTACGGATCTATTTTCTTTTTAGAATGGTATTACAAAAATGAAGTTCAGGCATAGATAATACTTTTAATTCAATTTATTTAGTTTAATTGAATTTATTTAGTTCTCATAGGTCCTTAATTTTTTTCATTAATGGTCCTTAAAAGTACTCAATTTCCTTGTGCAGAAATGTGTACGAACCCTGAATGTCCTAACTATACATATATGTATAGTTCTTTGCTATTGAATATATATATTTTCTTTTTAAATAAATCATATGCTCTTAACTTTTATTCAAATATGTGCTTGTTATATTTGGTAGAAGTTTGATTTTTTTTGTAATTGGAATCATTTTTTTTTCTTCAGAGGTACTCTTTAATTGTTGTGGTAGTTTTGATAGCTGCAGGATTATTTATGTTCACATACCAATCTACTCAGTTTAATTTGGAGGGCTTCCTGCTTGTACTCAGTGCCTCTTTCCTTGCTGGTTTGCGTTGGACTCTTGCCCAAATGGTTGTGCAGCGAAAAGAATTGGGTACAGTGTATATATTTTGTTTATGTTATAAAACTGATCAATATTTGACTTTTGCATATTCAGTATGTATATATGAAAGTTTAAAATTAAACCTTCCTGTACTTAAAGAAGTTCTTGTCTTTCCATTTACTAGAATTTTCAACTTCATGAACATAGGCAAGAAGTAATGATAAATAAAAAGACGAATAAAACCTAACTTGTAATACAATTAAATTTTAACAAAAATCTAGTCAGTTACTAATGGGGTCTCAGAAATTCAAGATAATTTAAGTATGAGGGATTTTTTAAAGTAAATATTGTTTTGAAAAGGTCACTGAATGATTGTTCTTGATGAGGAATGAAGTGGGCAATCTTCTGTTATTACTGAAGATTTGGTGTAGAAAGTTGACGAACAAGTGAAACAGAACAGACACTTTATGATTTTGTCATTATGGGATGACCTTCCTCAAGTTTCATTCGGTGTTAAACTGTGAGCTTATCAAAAATCATGTGCATGCTGGGTACTGAAAATGTTGATAGAGGTGCATTAATCCAAACATTTAAGTAGGGCTGTAACTTTCCTTTGTTGGTACATTGAGGAATGTGATGATTTTTTAAGCCACATTGTCATAGGTGACGAAACCTGGATGGCTTATACAATACCAAAATCAAGGATTTTTTGCCCATGTGAGTTGTGAGTTTTAAATAAATTGTGCTATGCAATCCAAAACAAAAGGTGAGGCATGCTGAGTAGAGAAATCATTTTGCTTCATGATAGTGCCTGTCCACATAATTGTGCCATTCAGCTGGGAACAACTTAATCACCATCCATACAGTCCTGATCTAGCACCCAGTGATTACCTGTTCCTGTATTTGAAGAAGCATCTTGGCTGTTTTCACCACAATGACAATGATGAGGTCAAATGACCATGTTGCAGGCAGTGTCAAATCAGGTAACAGACTCCTATGAAGAGGGGATTCCAAAAGTGTTTCTGTGAGATGATAAGTGCCTTATTATTGGCAAAAATTATATAAGAATATAGAATGAGTTACAGGCTTTCATATAAAAAATAAAATTGGTAAGAAAATTCTATTTGTTTCTTTTTTATTTTCAAATGGTACTTACTTTAAAGCATACCTCGTATATATTACATACAACATAGAACATTATATTCAATACATCACTTAGTTGACTGCATGCACTAATAAACATAAAACCAGGAGTTGAAATATAGATCGGCACATGGATTAAGGATTAACTACTTTGTGGGCTCTACAAATCCGCTTACTATTTTAAGTTCAACCTAATTTGCATTGTGGGGAGGATAGATAGGATAGTAGATACAGGAAAGAATTAATATAAAAATAACATGTTAAGTATTATAAACCTTAAATAAAGTGTCAATTTTAGTTCTCGCAAGCATTTTTTAAAGTGTCAACATTCTGCTTCACGAATTTAAAAAGTTTATTGGTCATAGGTGTTATTTTATAAATGCAGAATATAAAACAGTGCATTCATTTGAAAAAATAAGAATGTAGAATATTTTTCATAATGGTGGTAATTTTTTTTTGTAATGAAACTTTTTATTAGAAATTTCTGTTTTATATATATATATATGTTTAACCTGTGTTCAGTAATTCAGTTTGCAAGTTTTATATATAAGAAAGAGTGATATGAAAGTGATTTAGCATTGCTGTGAACTTTCTGGAAAGGAGAGAGTCTGCTTTGTGATAGAAGGTGTAATTTTGAAGATGTTTGAGGCACCTTACTTAGTGGATGCAGAGTTCCAATCTTGATAATAGAAGCTACTTGACGTAATTGAGTCATTTTATGTATGGCAAAAAAATTGCATCAAAAAAGAAAGAGCATAGGGTGATTTATTTCTTAGCAACTGAAGAATATTCCACAGCAATTATCTCTCAGTATGTGCTAGATAAGTGTAGCGAGTGCACATAAAAGTGGCATGAAATATGTGCGGAAAGTGTCCAATGCAGTCACATGTTATTAATTACTGCAGAAGCAATTCAGGAAATGTAAGATTTGAGGCATGCTAATTAGTGAGGGAAAATTGATAAGCTGTTTATATCAGCATTAGCCACAGTAGCATTAGTAATGTTCTGCATGAGCTTATCCTCTGCAAGGAAGCATGTATGGAGGTAACTCTAAAATTTTTGGGATACATGCATAAGTATCAGAAAAAAATTAACAGTTAGATTTGAGAATAAGAACTATTTTACCCTTGCGGATGATTTTTTTATTGCCAATTGCAATAGCTTAGCAAAGAATAAATTTTAAGCACATGGAAAAATGGAGTTGATGGGAGAACATTATTGGGCTGTGACTTTCTATGATCTGAAAGTGGGATTAAATTAAGAAGAATGCATTCAATATCTACAGTTAGCATCTGTAACTGAAGTTCCATCTCGTATTACTGTATTCAGATGGTTTTGAGAATTTTACAGGGATCGCAGTTCTCTTCAGGATGAAGAACACACCATAAGGTCATTTTCAGCAGTAATGCCAGATAATGTGTCTGCTATATGAAAAATGTTAATCGATGCACCTACCAAATGATACTGAAGCAACTTAACATTAGATCCGCTGCCATACATAAAATTAATCATGAAGAATTGCATATGAAAAAACTAGTTTTCTGTTGCATTCCCCATAATTTAACTGTCACCAAAAACAGAAGCATCACAGAACTAGTAAAGAAACCCTTAAATTACTTTAAAATGTTGGCCACTACATTATTTCTAAAATTGTAACTGGTGATGAAATGTACATACTATTTTTTTGATGTTCCAATAACTCAAGAAAGTTGTAGTGGTCCCAATCTTATTGTTACCTATATGTTCTACCACCAATCCTCGTATTCCATATCACAGCATAAGTTCTTACTGCATTAATATAAATATTAACTAGACATAGTGCACAAATCAAAATTAAGCTTTATTTCGGAACTTCGTATGCACTCCCGACAGCCGGTCTCTTTTTTTTTCCGCTACTTGTAGAAAAAACTTCTCCTCTCGGGTTGCCACATTTTATCGGGGGGCGCAAGGCGCTCTCCTTATCGCCATCACCACAGAGTTTTCCTCCAGTTCCTTTGATGGCCATTCAAAGGAACGACATCAGGTTATGAAAATATCTCATAGGATCCGTACTGTCGGGTATTTTTTTATAATTACAAAATTAGAATATAAAATTAGAAAAGATCGAAATGCAATTCAATATAATGAGACATGTAACATGAAATAACAAAAAATAGGTTACGATATGAATTTAAAAAAAAAATTAAATTGTTATGTAAGAAGCAAGTTTCTTAGGGAAGTGAGCATGTCTTCCCGATCTGGTGACAGTTTGTGTCTTACAGAGTTCGTCTGCAGATTTATTCTGCTGAACTGTCTTTAAGTCTTTATTTGTTTTCAGTTCAGGCAAATTAGAGTCCGAAAGTAAATAAGCTGGTTTCACCCGGCTTATAGACACAGTAGATTTCAGACCGTTAATATCAGTTGTGAAAGTTTTGTCTGTTCGAGAAAGAACTTTATGCGGTCCTGTATATGGTTGGCACAGAGGTGGTTTTACTCGATCGACACGTAAGTATACATGCGTACACGACTTTAAGGTAGCACTTACATAACACTTTTCTTGGCAATGTGCAGATGTTGCGATTGGATTTGATTGTTGCATTCGTTGGCAAAGATTCGTGATAAATTGAGTGTCATACAGAGATATCTTAGATGACATTATCATATCACTAGGCAGCTTGAGAGTTGTGCCGTATACCAGTTCAGCGCAAGATGACTGTAGATCCTCCTTTATGGCTGTCCGAATACCAAGCATAACAACTGGTAGTGTTTCAGTCCAGTTATTGGTATCGTGAGCCTTGAGAGAAGATTTTAAATGTCGATGAAATCGTTCAACAATGGCGTTGGACATTGGATGATAGGCTGTTGTTGTGATTCTATTCGTACCCAAAATGCGCTTAAATTGTGCAAAAATTGCAGATCTCATTTGAGAACCTTGGTCTGTTGTTATGATCGATGGGCAGCCATCACTCATATTAACTAGACATAGTGCACAAATCAAAATTAAGCTTTATTTTGGAACTTCGTACGTACTCCCCGACAGCCGGTCTCTTTTTTTTTCAGCTACTTGTAGAAAAAACTTCTCCTCTCGGGTTGCCACATTTTATCGGGGGGGGGGCGCAAGGTGCGCTCCTTATCGCCATCATCACAAAGTAAAGTATCAAAGAAGAAAGAGCATAGAGGATCCCATGCCCAAAATGGTGAAAAGACAATGTGCTGTGAAAATAGTAATGTATGCCGTTTTCTTCAGAAATACAAGACTGGTCAAAGCCATTAAGGACAGAAGATAACTGTAGCTAACTAGCACATTACTGTCTTTCATAAATTCTTCAAGTAGTGGATGTTAGAGGACTCATGTTCCGCCATGACAATGCATCTTCTCATTCAGCAAGATTGACAGTTGAGTTTCATGAACAAAAGTGCATCAAAGTGATAGAACATCCACTCTATTCACTCGATCTAGCTATGTGTGACTTTTGGCTATTTTTTAAACTAAAAAAGAACTTATATGGAATGATTTTCATTCTGAAGAGGAGATTGATAAGGCTGTAAATGAATTTTTTTCATCGATTCCAAGAAATGAATGACTTGAGGTATTTAATCTTTGGGAAATTTACATACGGAACTACTTTGAGCACTCCTAAAGTTTCATAACTAACTCAAGTCTAACTTCAAAAACCTATGTGTATCTCAAAAACTTCAGAGTGACCTTCGTACTTATTTAATCTTATAAACCTAGTAGCTGAGCAGAAAGCAGCTGAACATTTATGCACAGGCATGTATGTCAGAAATATCAAAAAAGGGTGATTTATTGTGGTTTGGTATACTGTTTTCATGAATAGATTCATTTACTGCAATTGTAATTCTGAATCTTAGTAGAGGAAGCATATGATTCCTTCCTTCATCCCAGCCTACTTCTGCCCACCTTCTTCTTCAGTTATTGCTGACATTTTCTGTTGAGTTTCTGGCTGCATGATGTCAGAATAAATGTGATTTTTCCCTTATCCATAGAGGTGAACTTTGATACCAAAATTGGACCGAATTAATGTGTATCTTTGATTAGATGTTTTATCCTTATCAGCATGGCAATACAAAATCTCAAGTGACCAGTATTGTGAAGTAGAATGTATTTGAGTATGGCTTGAAATCTCTGCACCTATCTCCTTACCATCTTGGCCTCTTGTATTTTCAACTGATTTTTTCAGTCAATCAGGTATTTGAAAAAAATTTTATGGGGATTTCGTTATTCAAGGTGTTATGTATGACAACAGCTCAAAGACTTCTGAGGCTAAGTCCATTGACTATTGCAACAATGGCAGACATGAACAGATATTTCTTACAAATAAGCATATCAGAGACAACAGCTGACACTACATAAACATAAGAAGTTTGCCTATTTTGTATATATACCAACTCCCTTCCCCCTTTTCTTTCCTCCTTCCTCTTTATGTGTATCTGTATATTAACCATTATTATTATATCAGTGAAAGTTCATATAAATGCTATTATTTCCTCCAAAGGGCTTGGAAATCCTGTTGATATGATCTACCATGTTCAGCCATGGATGGTAATAGGACTTTTGCCTTTAGCTGTAATTTTTGAAGGTAAGGTTTTGTTTTTCATTTTTTATTTGTATATGTAATTTCTTGAATCATTTATATGGTAAAGTGCTAAATGATAATAATAATATAATTTTTTGCATGTTATGTAGAAAAATGCTGTAAGTAATAGTATGTTTTGTGCTTTTCAAAGTTAACTGCCTTTGCTTACAATCATGCAAGGTTAATGGTAAAGAAATCAAACTAAACAGTCCATGGTACATAGACTGAGCTAATTATAGGTTCTTCAAAAAGAAAATTTGGTGTTGTTGAAGACAATAAGGAGTTGTTTTGATATTGCTAATAATTATTTGATAGATATTTTAAATAATGATAGTGACAAAAGTGATATATATATATATATTTCTTTTTACAAAAACATGTGAGGCACCTGGTTATTGGTAAATTTGGAGGGAAAACACACTGTGTGTGGTCCTAGAGTATCCCACTCCTCTTCTGCCACAACCTCCCAAGAGTTCTTAAGATATACAGCTGGCCATGTATTTTGAGTGCCCCCTTGCTGCATAGATATTATACGCTTACAAACATCCATGCCTTCTCCTGGATTCGAGCCTAGGGTCATCGATATGGCAGTCAGTGTTACTATCTACTAGTTGTATGGCATCACTATCCAGTAGCGCCTATGGCGTCTCTATCCGCTAACCATTAATGAGTAGCTGACTAGTGATTGGTATCAGTTGTTGAGTTTTGATTGGAGCTAATCAGATGCGCCTTTGTTGCTTCCATTTCTCTTGCTTTGGTTTGTTTAATAACCTGTTTCAAGCATATTTTTTGTAATATTCAGATTTGTAAAGTGTTCCTACATCTGAAAATACCAAATTTGTGCAATTCGTTTTATCTGTTCTCCGGATATGACAATTTCTTTGATCCAAATATATTGTAAACTTAACGACTACTTTCGTTTTGTCATATAGTGCTCTATTGCTGGTGCTTGATGATGATAATAGTTATGTTCTCTGCAAAATTCCTGATTCAGTGATATACAACTCGGATACCCCACACTCCAGATATAGTGTTTTTTGTGCTTATTGTGTTGTACTTATAATGTGCTTCTCTATTTCTCATTATAGTGCTTTCAAATGAAATGCCAGTGTTTAGAGGTGATTAAATTTGTGTTATTTATAAAATTATAATTCTGGAGATATATAATATGTGTTCTTTAACTGATCTCTTTGGCTACTATGTCTGAAATAGAAATTTGTTTACATTGATTTTGGTGCAATTTTGCTATTATTGATGCTATTTAATAGCTTTTCACCTTGACTTAATAGATTTAAACGTATGATTCTTAGCTGTTATAATGTAGTTCTTTAAGTTAATTTGAATATACATGTTATAGATCTAATTTTTATGTAAATTGTATGTTCTTATATATAATATTGTAGGCACGCTGACTTGGCCACTGTTCCTCATATTTGTTCTACTTTCGCTTTTGTGTCATCTCAATTTGCAGTTGCTGTGAACTTTTTAAAGATCTCAAAATAATTTTAATCTTTTAAAGTTTCTCAGCTTTCTTTAACATCCTACTTGTTCCCCATTTAAATAGTATTTGATATTTTGTTCATAATATTATTATTGACAATTGATATGTGCATTGTAACATAATCAAGATACTTTCCAGTACTTACTAATAGATTCAGTATTGAATTCAATTCATTAACATACAGATACATTTTGCTGTACAATGGCTGAAAGCAATATTTCTACTAATTTACAAATGGACTTTTCGGACACAGATTATTTTTTAAGCAAAATAGGTAAAAATAAAGATTCTGTTAAATTTATTAAACTGATCAAAAATGACTATAAACATTGCTAAAGTCTTTTAAAGAAAAGGATCTATCCTTAGTTATTGATTAATGATCTCCACAAAGCAAGAAATGATAGATTTATACCAAAAACAAAAAACTTCAGTTGAGCTTGTTCAGTCTGTTAAATATTTTGTAGAGGAGAGGACATTACTAATTGTTGATACTATAGTTAATTCTACAATTACCGACTGGCATAGTTTGTCTACAGAAGAAAAGTGTTTTCAAACTGAATTTGTTTTGGCGACTGAAGATTATATTCAGGCATTTTATTCTGATATTACATTTGATTCTATTTTTGAACATTCTATTATTGATAAGAATGTGCAAACTAACATAATTGGCCGAAAAGATAAAATGGAATAACTGGATCTTTTATCAAATCATTATCTCTCTTCTTCATTGCTTTCGATAACATCCAGAGAAAGAATTCCTAGTGTTAAAAAATCTTCAAAAACTACTCCTGATAATATTTTATTAATATCTTCCGGAGATTCTTCTAATTCACTTGCAATTCTTCATCAACAACTGGCCACTGTTGTTGATCCATTGAAATAGGCATTGCGATTAAGCAGCTGTGTGTTACTAAGGGTAATGATCTTTTGATTAGTTGTGTGAATTCTGAACAACAAGCCAAACTGAAATCTTCTATTACTTCTAGTACCGAGGCCAAAAAATTTAAACTTCGTGAACCTCAATCACCAGTGGTTACTATTGTCATTTTTGGAGTGCCTTCAAATGCTAATTTGGCAGATATTCAAACTTCTTTCTTTTCCCATTTGTCTTCAGAGCTAAATCAACCATTACAACAGATTACAAGTTTTCCTGGTAAAAACAGTGATTCTGGTACTAAGAACTTTGTTTTAAGAATTAACAGATTAGATCTTGCAGTGCTTGGCTATCAAGGTCGGATATATATTGGATTTAATACCTCACAAGTATTATCGAATAATCTGATGTTGTGGATGCCAAGCTTTTGGATATATCAAACAATGTACAGCTAAACTTTCTTGTGCACATTGTGCTCAATCATATATAATCCCCAACTGTCTGGCTCTACTTGTATAAATTGTCTCTTACAATGAAAAACATGGTACTTCTCACAATACTGAGCACTATGCTAAGTCATGCACTTGTCCTATTTTCCGCTGAGAATTAAATTCTTTTATAAAATCTTAAATAGTTAATTAATAGATTTACTTAACATACTGATCTGTATATTATATTTAATTTGAACATGAATTTAATTTGTAAAATTAAGTTGTTAACATTGTCTGTAGTCTTGCATTGTCTATAGAATTGTCTTGCATTAACTACAGAATATACAAATTTAGTTTGTCCTCATTTGTAATAGTCTGACATATTAATGAAAGGTAGTCCATGATTTGCATATAATTTCATACATAGATCATGCATTATCAGAATATGTTGTCTTAGAATTATGTACTGAATAGTTTACTAAATGACTTTAACTATCTAATATTTCTTATTGAATTTTATTAGTGAGTCTAATATTTCTTATTGTGTTATATTCAAGGAAGATTTTATAAATTATATAGTCTACATAGTCATGGACTACCATATTTGATACCTGAGTTTTAATTCCTTACTTTGCTAGTTATAGATAGGGATCTAACTTATAATGAGCAAATAAATACTAGAAACTGTAAATTATATAATAACTGCGATAAACCTCAGTGGTGCAACAATCGTAGACACATTACTTGGGCTCATTATAGATACTACTAGTTGACTATAAACTATAGCGAATTTATTTGAGGACTTACCTCTCAACGTCTTATATATATGTTTTCTCACTATTCTTATTGACATTTACTTTTAATATATTATTT
>KK112194.1:66970-100055 GCA_000611955.2 Stegodyphus mimosarum
CCTTCCTCTTTCATAATTTTTTCTTCTTCTTCCCTCTCCTTTTTGTTATTGTTTGTTTTAAAATAAATATACATATTATGCATACTTTATTCAAGCATTAAATGTTGTAATATGCTAAACACATGAAACATAAAAAAAACCATCATAAATAATGTAAAGGCCTAATGAAGCATGAATTTGTGTACCATGTAATGTTGTACGTAACATAATTGTCTGTAATCTGCAATTCTAGAAATTATCACTGAATAATGAATGTAATAGTCTAATGAAGCATGTACTTGTGCACCATGTAATATTTTATGTAATTTAACAGTATGTAACCTGCAACGCATACATCAGAAAATGTGTGTCTGCCAGTAGCCTTTTTTTCGTCAGGGTGGCAATAATCCATTAGGCACTAGGCTGCATGTCATCAGTGAGAAGGTTACTGAAGATGGTGGTAATGATGAAGATCACATAAATCCTGAACTATCAGAGGAAAAGATTTGAATGGGGGAGAAAGGACCAACAGTGTTCAATTATATGGAAACTTAACATATAAGTTGCAAATTTATATAATTTAGGTAAAAGCAAATGAGAATCCAAAGTTTTTAATATACTGTGTTACAATATGTTTTGGGAAAATGCTGTATTGGAGATCAGTCTATGCTCGGAACAAATAATAAAAGCTGAAGGGGAAAGAATTTGCAAAATTTGAGTTGATTGTGAAAGTAATGTGTGATTGTAGATTGTGATAAAATAAAGATATATTTTGCATTATATATAGTAATGGGTGAAGCTCAAAAACCAATAATTCAATTGAACGTTTCTCTGAAGATCCATATAGAAATGCCATTCTTCAGAAAATTGATGCCATTTAAAATTTCTGCTAATAACTAGATGTTTTCATTTTACAAAAAATGATATATTGACTGTACAGAAAGATGAATTAGGTAAAATAAAATCTGAGAGAAATTCTTTAATCAAAAATTTAAAGAAGTGTATATATATATATATAAAAATGATAATATTGTCACCAGTAAATCTCTAATTAGAGGATGAATATTTTATAAACAGTTTAATCTATTGGAAAAGCTGAGATTCTGTTGTAACCTTTTTGGTTTGTATGAATCAGAATTGTGTTATTGCTGTAACTTTAAAATGTATACAAGTAGGCAATAAAAAAATCCTATTGATAGCAGTGAATTTGAAAGCATTGTCATGGAGGTACTGAGGTAGTACTGTATAAATCAGTGGTCCCAAATTGCTTGCGGGCTGAATTGTCAGTCCTAAAACAGCTGATGGGCCAGTTTTTTTTTAATTAGCAAAATAAAACATGTTTTACATAAATTAAAATTTTTTCCCACTAAGTATTTATCAAAATATACATAAACAGTGATGATAATACTGCAAAAGAAAAAATTTTAATTTCTGTCTGAAATATAGTTTGGTACCTGCAAGACATTTTTGTTAGTTATGTTAGTAATTCAAATATATTGACAGCTAAATATTAAGTTCTTAAACTGACATGTCTTCCAAATAATTCTATTATGTTTAAGTAATCATTCAATAACTTATTTTAATTTAAACTAAAATCTTAAGTTAATCTTAAGTCTTCAGCTTTTATTATTTTTTGGTAAAATCTTAAGTTAATGGAATCTTAAGTTTTTGGAGAAAATTTAGTTAGTGGGACAAAATAAGTGAGAATAAATGGCAATAATCTAGTCATTTTCTCTCATTTATTAAATGTTTCTTCAATACATAAATAAAAATTTATAGTATATGTAAATTAAAAATTTTAGTTTGTATGTAAATAAATATAAGCATCATTATCACTTAATAGAGCTTGACACTTCATGGCATCTCATTTCTGATAAAGTTTGTTGCTGTAGAGAAAAATTTCTACAGATAATCATCAAGGCTTGTAGAGAGAAATTTCTAGAAATGATCTTCATCGGGGATTGTAAATGCTCATAAATCAGTTGGTTTTTTCTTGTTAGTTTTTAAGTGAATAAAAAATCTCTTTGCATACAAATATATTCAAAGTGATTATTCTCAGTACAAAAATTCCTATTGAGCTTATATATTTTTGAAAAATATGAATGAAATTTAATAAAATCTGTATTTTCAAATCCTTTAATGACGTTGTATATTTATAGATTTTTCTGGTGCATTATTCATATTTGCTTTTAATACAAATGAAAATAATGTAAACTTGGACTTCAAATAAATAAATCTTGAAATGTTAGCAATACAAAATTTGCAAAAAATACATAATTAAAATGTCTTCACAGACAACACAAAATTGCTTCGAGGGCCATATTCAGCTTGTGGGCTGCCAGTTTGAGACCAATGACATAAAGGACATATATTGATAATTGTTTGTCTTCCACCAGAAAGGCTTATAACTTAAGTTAATAGTAAAACTAATGTTGTTGAAACAGTACATTCTAATAAGAAAAATATACTGATAAATTTTATTAAAGCAAAAATAAAACTGGGAAAATGTGTAATAAGAAACTGTAATGGCATATTAGCATTAATGGAAAGTTTAATAAGACATTCATAGTTTTTCTAGAAAATATGAAACTGCAGAAAAGTGAGAACAACACAAAATTAAATTCAAACATGTTTCAAAGCCAAAATGTATTATTGATATAACAAAGAAATTAATTGTAATTGATCCCCAAGATCAAATATTTGCATTTCTCTGCTGAAAGAAAAAACACAAAAGGATGCTGAAAAATTATCTGTATTTATGTATTATTACAGCCACCATAGTAAAAGTTGCCAAAATATCAAAATGGGCCAGACTGTGGTAACCATGTATTGCAGCTCACCATGCTCATAAGAAACCTCCAGTTAAGCAAGTTTCGCTGTTTTTGTACGTGTCCTTTCTGTTGTCTTCCAAGTTCTGCAGTTTTTAAATTAATATCATGATATTTTTTTACTTAAACTCAATTTTAAAGTATGTGCTTGTGGAATTTGCCAGCAATGGGGGATACTGTAGTAAAATTTCTACAAAAATATGTAATTTTGTCACAAAATTGTTAAAGAGAACAATGTGTTTGGTAGTAACTATTGGGCAGAAGTTTGTGCAAATCTCTGATTTTTTTTATAGGAAGTCAGATAAGAAATTAAAGATAGACTTTGCAAAAAATGTGCTTTTATTTTTTTAATATATTGTTACATGCATATGGGTTCATAATGAATTGAATGCACTTAGAACCAATGATAGCTTGATTAAATTTATTTTTTTCAAATGAAACACTTTACAATTCCGGAATTTTCAACTAAAATACTCATGCAGGGCACAATCAGTAGGTATCACTTCAAATTACGAATAATGTCAAACACAACACAATGCAAAGTGCATCCAAACAGTGAAGCTTGTATAATCTTGACCCTTAAACATTCTTAATTTTGATCAAAACTGGCGACAGGTTGTGCTGAGTAATTTTACTCATCTGGCATTTCTGTCTCTTATTTTACAACTGCTATTTAGAGTGTGAATTAACATTTTGAAAGAGTATTTTTTTGGCGATGCATTTACAAATATGTATTTGTTGGATTAGAATTTGAATTCTTTTCCTACTTCTTAATATAAATGGTGGATACTCGAGTTTTAGGTAAGAGGCCTCGACTAAAACAGACATTTTGAAATAATTTCTTTTTTGTGATTGAAGAGTTCATAAAATGTTTCATCAAAAACAACTTTTTGCTTTTGGGGATATGAGTTTTTTTATTATGTGGTGCTGAGTTTGGCAACTTATTAATATTTTAGCGATTTCAAGATCAGTTTGTATACAAAATTTTTTATTCAAAGATTTGTAAAATTTTGAGAATTTCTTTTACAAACATTTTACTCATCTTGCATTGATAAATATCATATTGGGTGCACAAATGTTTCAAGTGGGTATTTTTTTTTTAAGCTTGTTTTAAAGAAATTGGAAGAATGTATTTTATTCAAAGTATTGCCCATTGTTAGCTTAGATTTTTCCCCATCTTTCGGGTAGCATACGAATTCCACGTTTAAAATCTTCCTTGTCTTTTGAGGCGATCCAAGAACCTACCCAAGTTTTGTCTTCTTTGTATGAAGTGAAGTGCTGTTTGGCCAAGTCTTGGTTATCAACCAGAATAAGTGGAAGTTGGAAGGAGCAATATCTGGTGAATATGGCGGGTGGGTTAGGACATTGCATTGAAATGCCTTCAAGGTTTCCTTGATGACTTTTGTAGCATGTGGGCAAGTGTTGTCATGCTGAAGGATCACTTTATGTCTTTTGGCATATTGGGGGCATCTGAACTTCATTCCTCGGCTCAGTTGCATCAACTGTTGTTTGTAACATTCTCCAGTGATGGTTTTATAAGGCTTGAGTAGCTCATAATAGATCACTCAGACTGATCCCACCAGATGCACAGCATTAGCTTCTTGCAGTGAATATTCGGTTTGGCTGTTGAAGTTGATGCATGGCTAGGCAACCCCACAATTTTCTGTCCTTTGGGTTGTTGTAGTAGATCTATTTTTTGTCCCCCGTCATGATTCGATGCAAAACCCCCTTTCGATTTTGCCTTTGGAGCAGTTGTTCGCACATGAAAATATGGCATTTGATGCCTCTTGGCTTGAGTTCATACAGAACCCAATTTCCTTGTTATTGCACCATACCAATGGCCTTGAGATGCTTTGAAATCACTTGTTGTGTCACCACTCCCAAGGTTTTGAAGAGGTCCTCTTGAGTTTGGCATGGGTCTTGGTCCAATAATCTCTCCAACTCAGCGTCTTCAAACTTTACTGGTTACATGTTTTTATTGATGGAGCATGTTCCTCATATGCTTCACACAGCAATCAATGTCCATCAGCTGCACTTTTCTTCAAATTAAAACAAAAAAGAAGCACTTCCTACAAATTTTGTTTTGTTGGTACTAAGGTTGACATGGGTTGAGCACAAAGAAAGTTTGTTGTTTACAGTTCATCAAAATGAAACAAGCTGATTTTTAGACGGAAATGCTGGCGCTTTAACATGAATATAATTACAAGATTGTCCAATAGGATTTTATACTAGTAATGCAATCTCAAGTAAAGCCCTCAAAACTTATTTGTAAACCCAATAGTAATACTGATAAATGTTAGAAAAAAAATAATAAATTAAGATTATATTCAAGAAATAATATTAAAATAAGACTTTTATTCTCTCTTGCCGTAATTTAAAGTGATGTTTCTTTCCATTTTGATGAAGGAATAATTTAATTCTGAAAAATAAACAAGGTAATAAATTCTTTAAAACATAGTTTCCGAAATACTTTTTAGAAAATACAAGAATGCTACTGATTATTTCAAAATTAATTTCATTTTTTTTCTTTTATATTTTTTCGTAAGAGATTTTTTTTCCATCAAAGTGCTTCAGAATACTTAAATACATGTTCCCCCCTTTTTTTCTGAAAATTCGCTTTTTTTAATTTTGCTTTGCCGCCTCCCTCTCAAAAACCTTCTGTCCTTTTGTTCTTACAAAGTTCAGAGGAATAATTTTTATTTCAGATTTTATGGCTTGCACATAGGTCTAAAAGCAAGATTCATAGACCTGCAGTTTCCAGAAAAAAATGTGACAAAATGAAAAGTGTCTTAATGTTACTAATAAGCAATGGACATATTTTATAGGAAATTCATAATGAATTTCTCATCTTTTAAAGAATGTTTGGAAGAACATCAAAAGAAAATTATTTTAATTGTCTCTTTTTGATCCTAGAGATCTTTCTGTTAACATATTTAACCCCCTTTAGTAACTTGAAAATTCACTTTATACTTCTCTTTTCTGAAATTTTACTTAACCCTAAGGGGCATTAGCCCAGAAAGGCTATTAGTCTCAAAACAGCATTTTGTGTCGAATCACTGTAAACGGCTGTATCACTTTTCAAATTGTTGTCACCAAATATTATCGCTCTGTATTATATTTAAACAGGGTTGCCACGCTACCGGAAAAAGTCAGGGAATTCGAAAATTGACCAAAAATTCAGGGAAAAGTCAGGGAATTTAAATATTTTAGTCAAAATCTGGAAATGTCGGGGAATTTTATACAGCGATCCCCCCAAAAAACAAGAGTTTTGCGTCAGTGCTGGAAGTTATCCCTTTCTTGACGTGGGTTAGCATCACACGGGCAGCTGGCACAGAGCCACTTTTCGCAGCTCTAATCAGATTGTCTTTTAGAAAAAGTTTTCAGTAGCTTTGGTTTCCAGTAGCATGGAGAATCGAGAGACTCGCATGTGCACGTGCAGTGCATGTTGAACTAAAGAAAATACGTATTCTTGTATAAAACAAAATTGGTTTAATCATAGTATACGGGTACCATGGAGGTTAGAATATCCTCCATGTATTCGACTATTCTAACCTCCATGTACGGTACACACGGGATTTGGCGACATTATGATGAGCAGTAAACGGGTCATTTTGGTGTTGGCAGCAATTTTCAAAATCGGGCCTAGGCCGTAGCATATAGTAGGATTTTACTGCAAAATCTTTTAAACATTTTTTTTTTTAGTCCAAAGGGATTTAGTCCCGAAGGACTATTACTTTCGTTTTGCGATTTTGCGTTGAATCACTCTGAATGCCCGTTTCACTTTTCAAATTGTTGCCACTAAATGTTATCGCTCTGCATTAAATTTTAAAAAATGAAAAATCTGCATAAATGTATGCATGTTTCTCGCATTGTGATAAAACCTAGAGCCATCGAATTTTGAATGACGTAATCCTACTGCGAATATGGGCATCTGGAAGCCCTAATTTTGAATTTGAAATTTGCTTTATTATCGATTTTATGTTTTGTAACATTTCAACGAATTTCTGATTAACAAACTAAATGATTTCAAAGCGAGCAATGGCAACACTGTACGGAAAAAAAAAAACATTTTTATCTCCAGCGCACGAGACTTACGGAAATTCTAAAGATATGTTCATTTTAAAATGATTTTGCGATATTGATTTTGAACTCAATTTTATGGTTTGAGTACGTAGTACATGATATTTAATAAAAAAAGGTAGCACACGAAACGTTAAAAAAACGCGCCTTTGGACGTAATTTAAAATCTGAAATCTTTCAGATTTTTTTTTTTTTAAGTTATGTTTCCTTTTTAATAAATGCCTTATTTGCATTTTGCAGTAAAATAAAAAAAAAATAGTAATCTTTCATCTAGGCTAACCATTTAATATAATTATATTCACCAAACTATTGTTGATTATTGTAATTCAGTTTTTAATTATTTTAATGTTATTCATATCATTTAATGTTGCTTCTTCCCTCAAAATTTATTTATTAGTAGTAAATAATATTTTCAAATTTCTGCTCTAGCATAATCCTGAAGCTAATTGTGGCAGTATGATGACATAACATCACGAAATTTAATGTACATATTTTTTTTCTTGTTTATGCTGCTAAATAAATATAAAATACCTAAATTTATTTAAAAAGTATCATTAAATAGATTTCTTTCATTCTGTTAACTGCAAAATGTCTGCAAAAAAAGATATTTTTTAATCCAGATTGGACAGTCTAATCTCAATCTTCAGTGAAGAAAACAACTATTATAGTTAAAATAGTAATGCTTTGGGGATTATAAGTCATATGTAATTGGCAAATTTTTGTGTTTTCAAGTGGTACCATAATTAATTTACCGCTTAGCACAGCCAAAGTGCATTGTGCGGATAGACTGGAATTTTCTTAAAACACACTTGGAAAACCTGGAAAAGTCAGGGAATTTCGTTCTCCTGTTTGAAGAAATTAAATAATGAAGAATCTGCATGAATGTATGTGTGTTTCTTGCACTGTGAAAAAACAATATGTAGAGCCATCAAATTTTTAATAATGTAGTCCTCTATCTGAATATGGACACTGGAAGCCTGAATCTTAAATTTTGAATTTGTATTATTATTTATTTGATATTTTTTAAACTAATGAATTTTTGATTAAGAAACTCAACAATTTCAATGTAAGCAGTGGCAACACACTGTGTAGAATAAAATATTTTTATTTCCAACTTGCTATTAGTGTTTGTTGTAAATGTTTTGTACCTTTTAATGTATAGTTATATTAGTGTCATTTTTGAATCAATATCGTAAATTACAGCTGCTGTAAAGTGGTCTTAGTGCTGTCTTAGCAGATATTTTTTAGAAATAAAAAGAATTGTCACCGTATAAATCTATTATGACTAAGGATATCTATCTAACTACATTATTTATTTATTTGTAACTAACTGCTCACTCTTAGAAGTTATCCATATGTATTAAGATGAGTTATCTTCTTTCCTTAATCCGTATTGTGGATGCAGGATACAGGATACGACACAAAAATTAACATAAAAATTCCGGTACTGTCCTCTCATCGGAACCGGATTAAGAAATATGTGTATGTGTATACACACATATACATATATACTTATGTATACTTGCATACATGAATACATACAGGCATACATACTTACATTTCTGAATCTGATCCCAATAACAGAAGAGTACCAAAATTCCTTACAGCTAATAATACTTAAAATGATACAAAACAAACTATCACCTCTGGTACTTCAATGGCTTATTGGAACTTTATTAAATACTTTGTGTTAACAGGGTTACAACTCCAGCAAATCTGTCTGAAACTATGACACTAACTGGGTCAGATAAAATGCAGCTGACTTTCAATATGGTACAAAGTCCGAGATCCAGACTCGCCGGGACTTTGGCGATTCTGGATTTGGGATTTTTCTGGATATTAGATCATCAATTTAAATCTAGTAAGATGGCATGCAGAAATTATGCAATTAAAAATATGAAATCATGATTTATGAAATGAAAGAGCATTTATGATCTAAAGGGTATTGAAATTTACAAAAAAAAAAAAAAGATTTATTTTTGTACTTTGCTAAACATTTCTTTCAGTGTAAGTTGTCTACTTTGCTTTGTTTTCTGTGCTAATACTTTCTCTTTAATTCTATAAATAGACATAATTTCTTGTTCAAAGTTCTTGAAATTTTTAACTGCCTTATACCATGGCGATTTTAAAATTTGGTTAGCAAACCTGTCCAATATGTGCACTCAGTTTTTAACTTCATTTCTTCATGAAATATTTTGTCTTCATCCATTAGTGTTGGACCTGTCAATGGCACACCCACACTGCGATGATGTCTGACTTATTCAATCATCACTTTTAGCATAACCGAAAAATGTTCAGTTATTCATTGCAGATAAGGTGTCGGAATCCACAAGAAATTTTTTAAAAAAAGTTCCTTTTTCTTCGTCATACGCAGTTGACCTTCCAATGTCATACTCCTAGGATAATTTTCAGATGGATCTGTATTTATCCATTTTTTGCAGCAATTTCACTTTCTGTTTAATAGGCATTGAAACATGCTTTTGCTTTGCACATGCTTTTGCAACTCCAGAATTAGAAACTCTTTTCATTATAAACGAAAGTTCAAGCTTTAATTTTTATAAAATTGCTGTAATAACAACAGTCTGCAAAAAATAATAAGCTGGATCATATTTGAAGATTAAGGAGCAGCACAGTCTGCAACGTTAACTGAAATTCCTTAAAATCAGTGAAGATAATTTTAATCTAGTTTAATAGCGCCCGCTCTACGTTATTGGCTATGTATCGTAATATTGGTGACGAAAGACAAGTTATTCTGTTAAATTTTGTCCTGCATCTATTGCATACTGAATTAAGCCTTAGTTTAGTTATTTATTATACCTATGTCTATTTCTTGCACATGCTTAAGGCTAATCTGAGTTCTGAATAAACAAACTTCCACAAATACTTAAGGCTTATCTACAATTGGTGCTAGATACCTCCTGATGCGGTCTCTGCAGGTTCTAAATTCTGCTACAAAGCACCTCCAAGTTCTAAATTCTTGCCGTCCCTGAACATTGGATCCCAGTGCTTTCCCAAATTATAAAAATTTTGTCATCCCTCCATTTTGCCACTAAAAAATTTTATATATATTTTTTCTATATTATTTTTCTAAACTCCAAAAATTTTATCTTCCCTAAATTCTGCCATCCGGTGTGGCTGTACGAGCTCTGACGCTGGTTCTGCGTTTATGTGAATAATATATCAGTTATTCTTAACTAAAATAGAATATTGATTTTAACTCAAATATTACTAAATTCTTAACTCAAATAGTACTAAATGTAATATTTTGGCCTATGAGTTTGATTAACAAAATCTATTTTTGGCATATATGAGAAGAAATTTTTCTTAATTTTCCATCGTCAACGTTTCTTAGCGCACTTAACTTATCTGTAATCATTGCCAAGCGTAATGTCAGCATAAAAGATTGCTATACTCTTGTTATTCAATTACTAATAAAAAAAATAGTTTAGACATTACTGCATGATCGTTACTCAAGTTGACATGTATTGATAAACATGTGGTGATGAAAGCAAAATATAATAAATAATGATTCGCCAGGTCGGCATTGAGGATGTAAAATACTAGCAGGTGTAACGACGTTCCTATGTAGAATTTTTGGTTTTGAGGTGTATGCCAAGCAGATACGCAGCTACAAAGCCAAATTATTAATCTCACAAATTTATGCTTAAAGAAATAATCATTTAATAACGAGGTATTGTATATAGTGCTTAAGTGAATTTAAGAATCGGAACTCTCCACATGTTTTGTTATGGATGATGAATGAAAATGAAATGTGCATCCATAAGGCATACAAAAATTTAAAAAAAAAAGTTTGTGGCTTTGAGGTCTGAATTTTAGATCATTCCGGATCTCGGACTTTATACTGTACTTACCAACCGTGCCAACAGCAAAAATTCATATCTATTCTGATCAGAGGCTGTCTGTCTCAAGCAGGCAAGCAGGTGTGTTGGCAACAGCTAGACTTCTGTTGTGAGTCTTGCTATTATTATTTTACTTCACAACTTAATTTATGCCACTTAATATAAAATTTGCATATATCTTTGGATTGAGCGAGTATGTGATGAAATGAAGGATAAAAGAATCAGTGACAGTTAATTGTTAATAAAATGAAATAATAAGCCACTAATCTTCTTTGAAATATGTGGAACTATTATAAGTGTAAAATATAATGTATCAAGAAAATTTAATGCTAATTACTTGAGATAATTTATGAATTTAATTATTTTATTTTTGAATTTGTTTTAAAATCAAGTTAAATAAGAGATTATGTATAATAATAATGTATCATACTTACAGATTTTTTTTTAGTTTTTCAAATTAGAAAAATGGTATTAAAAAAGTGAAGTTAGGGTGTAGATAATTGCTTTAGTTTATTCACTTGCTATTTACTGGGTAGGTCCTTAAACGTTCTTATTTCCATGTGCAAAAATGCATAAACCATGAAAAAAGTTAGACCTATTGGTCTCTCCAAGCTTATATAGTTTTTCCTTGGCTGCCAAGAAATCTCTAGTACCTTCCGTTTTTTAAAATTACTGAAGGCATATATGGTTAAAGCTGCATATAAGGGCCAGATACAGGTAAAATTGCATATAGGGGTCAATTACAGTACCAGTTACAGGGATTGGACTAAAATGTCTTCAAATAGTCTCCCAGTTTGGAAATTTCTTGCCAAGTGTGGGGACAAAAATTTTCCGTTACCAGCTTGGCAATATCTCGGTAATTTAGCAAGATAGTCATTTACCTCAGTATTAAATACACTTGCTTCTGCAATCTTATTTTTTGGCAAAGCTTCACTTTCTTATGGTGTTTTATGTTACATTAAGCAGAAGATATTGCAGTTTTATGTATAATTTCACTAAAATGATGTACAATTGTTTTCTTTTTATATTTTGATTATGTTTGCCAACTAACGATAAATATTAATAGATTGGAATATTTTCAAAAAGTTCTGAAACTTGCAAACCGGCATCTGATAACTAACTTTTAGGTTTTCATCTATAAAAAATTATCCAGTTGCTCCAAAGTGGTTGGTTGCATTAATATATAAGTGCCAAATTTTCTTTTACGTATTTGACATGGTATTTTGTATATTATGTTAGAAAAATATAGGAAAAAAAAAGATATAGTAAAATATAGTTGAAATAGCTAAATCATACTAAAAAAATATACCATTAGCAGGTTATAAATGATAAGGGCAGTTATTGAGCACAGATTTATCTCTGGAACTGCGCATGTAACATTGGGATCAATTTCCTTAGCATATAGACCTAACACCATTGTATCAAAAGCCAGCAAGAGTTTGTAAAGTTTATAAAAATCATAAGAAATATAACAAAATTATTTATTACTCATTTCCAAATAATAAATCATTTTTGTCCACTGGTGAATCTTTTGAAATTATTTCTTAACCATCTTAACAAAAATAAACCAACTCTACCTTTACCTTACACATGTATTTTATAAAGTGTGTGTATTTGGTACAACTTGAATGCTTTGTCAAATCATTTGGTGGCTTGACATAACCAACATGCTGTTTATCATCGCATGTGTTGTGAGGATTTAATTCATGAGGCAAGAGGTTAATTGCTCTTTTTATATGAATTTGATCTGCTGTGATTTTGAGAATATTTTGCTTCTAGGTATACCGATTGCAACATCAGAAAAAGTGTTCCGTTACAAGGAAGTTAGTGTTGTATTTACAACACTAGGTTATATACTAGCTGGATCAATACTTGCTTTCCTTATGGAGCTTAGTGAATATTTGCTACTTGTGTACACCTCTAGTCTAACTCTGTCCATTGCAGGTGTATTTAAGGTAAGCTTTCATATATTTTCAGTTAAAATAATATGATTTAATTTATTATAATCTTTCTGATAATGATGAGATATATGCTTAAAATGAAATTTTTATTTTCCTTTATAATTAAGAAATTTCATTTATTAAATTTCTTTATGATAACATTGTCCAACAACATAAAAGAGTGATTAAAAATCTGATGAAAATATATGTACATAATCTTCAATCCTTGTCACTTTCAAAATATGGTCATTGTGCATTGTTACAACAGTGCTATCATTTTTCCATCTGTATCAATCAAACAACTGAATCAGCGAGAGCAGTATTGCATGGGATAGCTGCATAAACATATGAATACTTATCTGTAGTTGATATGATTGCCTGTAAGTTCGAGGAATTGGACTAGAGCTCAATTCCTAGAACTTTGGAAATACCCTATGTATGTTATTACAAACTCCAAATTTTGTTACTTTTTCTTCTGTTACAGACATAGGCATCATTATAACAAGGAGAATCACAGATAATGTAAAAAATCAAATAAACAAGAGGATTTTAGGATCATTTTTTACTTTAAATCTTATCTTATTCTTTTATTTTGTGTTTATAAAAAGTTGTAAGATTAAATTAAATTACAGTAATATTATTTTCTGACAAAGGTTTGTATGAAAATAATACTCAATTTTAAAAAGGCTATTTTATAAACTGTTGTTGCATTGCTAATGCAATGTTGTTGCATTTCTAATGTCGTTGCATTGCTAATGCATGCTAAGTATTTGGCAGAGACATTCACTTCAAGCAAATATCAGTTCTGTGCCATCATTCCGAGCTGAGCTCCCGAGTGAGTAGGACGCACTTCAGTTTTTCTGCTCACTTGTACTAGCCCTGACCCAGTCCCTTAGGCGGTCAGTGATTTTGCTTGGCACGAACCCTACTGATTCTTAGTTAGACTCCTTTGGAGTCCCATCTTTAATCATGTCCTATTTTAGGACACCTCTTTCGGAAGATCATAAAAGCGAAATTTCGGACTCAGAAAACTCTATGTTTTCACTACCGCTCACTTCTAGACGTGAAGAATTTTTGAAAGACCCTCGACCCAAAAGAAAGGGAAAGGCAGAAGTAGGACAGACGAATTAGAGAAAAAGACAAAGACTGCTGATAGTGATTTAAGGAATATTAAGAATGATAACTTCATCCAAGAACTTCTTGTCACCTCAGAAGGTGAAGCACACCTCGACCTCATGAAAAGAACGAATGAAGCCAAAACTGAAGAAGAAAGACAGAAAATCATCATGGACTTTGTACGAGATAGAATTCGCCGCCCAAAACGACAACCTAAAGAGATGGAAGAAAAGAACGACCCAATACCAGAAGGACCATGGATTTCTCCCAAAAAAGTTGCAAAAATCCCAGAAGTACAGGCACCCATGGAAATATCTCAGGACAACCGATTTCAGCTGCTGCAGGAACTAGAGGAACAGAGTAAAGAAGGAGGAGAAAATGCTGAAACCCCACCCCCACCGATTGTTTTCGCAAGCGAAGAAAGTGATTGGACGAAAATAGACGGCATCTTTACAAAAAATTGCACTGCGCCTTACGAATGCCAGTTGAAAGTCAAATCAATCTTCGTCTACACAAAAAATCTAAAAGATTACAGTAAAGTAAATCAAGTATTGATCGAGCAGAACATCCCGCATCACACCTACCGTTATGAATGTGAGAAACCAGTTAAAGCCATTCTGAAGAACATCCTGGCATCCTTTACGGAAGAAGCTATCCAGCAAGAACTTAGCCGCAGAAACTACCCTGTTTTAAAAGTAAAACAGTTTTCCTGGAATCAAAAGGGACAGAACATCAAGCTCCCCATATATCTACTGGAATTATGAAGAAATAATGAAGGAAATCAAATTTTTCACCTTAATAACTTATTCAGTTTCCCAGCAATAATCGAAAAATTTAGTCCTAAAAAACGGTCAATACAGTGCTATCGATGTCAACAGTACAGACATTCCCAAATGTGCTGCAATAATCAAATTCGATGTGTGAAATGCGGAAACTCCCATCGAAGCAATACCTGCCCTATGAAGCCCGACGAAAAACCAATCTGTATTTTCTGCGGAGAAAATCATGTTAGTAGTTATAGAGACTGTAAAGAGTATCAAAAATTTGAGAAGAAAAATCAGCAACTACCACAGAAGGCACCCATTTTTAACGAAGCCAACTTCCCTAGCCCTAAGATAGCTCCAACACAAGCATCCATGCCGCAAATACTCTACAGTGATATAGTGAAAAGTAACGTCAACCGTCCTCCTGAAGGTATGCAAGAAGCAATAACCTGGATAAATGACGAGAAGATTAAATCGTTCTTGAACACCATCATCTCCTTAATTGGAAAAATTAAGCAGGCAAAAACACCAGCGGAAAAATTGCAAAGTGGATTCAAAGCTGCTATGGTATTAGTAAAATTTGCCAAAGAGGAAAATTGAAATATACGTTGAAGACACGTGACTCCTGCTGACCAACCAGAATGCAAACAGCATCTAGATGAAAATCGTAGCTCCTCCCTCTCTTTAGATATCCCGCTCCTAACTTATTATGTCTCATTGTTTCGACAGACATCTCTTCAAATATGGGTATGAAGGTCTCACTCTCTTCTCCATCGAGAATTTTCTATAAAATTCTCAGCCAACTAAGCACCAACGTCATGGTAGGAAAGTTATGTTTTCCTTCCCACGTGTTACACACAGGATGTGGCTTTTAGCCCAGGCACTTGTTTTCATGTGCTTCGCACCTGAGCCTTCAAGCAAATATATATACATACACACATATAGCCAAATTCTTTCTTTCAACTAAGGGTGTAGTTTGCATCACATACAAGAAAGAGTGCATTCATTGAGAAAGGGAGGATTTTCATTTATCTGAATTTTAGATGTTTATAAGAAAAAAAATTTTTTTTCGTGTATAGATTTAATTAATTTGAGATTAAATTAAAAATTTCTTTGATTTGTATGTAGTTAGTGGCTATTTATTTATTGTATATATATAATACATTATGTTTTATAATGTGCCTTATAAAATTAATTTTTCTTGTATGTCTGTGTGAGTGCAATGTGCATTTTTATTTCTGTTTTATTCATTCATATATATCTATTTAATCATTTGTTTTTATCTTGTGTACATAAATGCAAATTATGTCAGCATACCTGAATATCATGTCGGAAAATATAAATAACTGCAAATAAACATTTTTGTAGATTTGCGTATTGTTTTCTTTAATATATATTTATTAAGTCTTTTATTTCATGCTCTTAGATTTCTGAGTGGCATAGCTTGTGGGATCTCCTCATGAAGAGTTATTCTTTGAATAATATTTATTAATGTACTGTAATTTAAGATTGATAAACTGTGGTTTATATGTGTTTAAAAGTTGGAAATTTAGGTCTGTGGCAAATCTGCTGGGGTGGCATATCTGAAGGAATTTTATTTTTTCTCTGTCTTTAAAACTTACAAATTTAGATCATAAGTTATGTGCAAGCAAAATGGTTAATGCATAATTCACTGAGACGTTGCATTAAGGTAGCACACCAAGTTTGAATTTCATGAAACTGGCCAAACTATGGTAGGGTGTGCTGAGGGTAAAAATGCCGTTAATGCATATACTATTTGCAGAACTCTGTGGTTTTGTCTGCATTTTCTGATGACTGTCTTCTTTTTAATGGTCACAGGAGCTTTTATTTCGCTATGTTCTGTCTTCATTTTTACACCTAATCTCTCTGCTTTGTGGTTTTCTTATTGCTTACTTGTTACAATGCTTAATTTATTATTTATGCTTGTATTTTTTAAAATTGTTCATTTTAAGCCTCGAAGAAAGAGTTATACAGTTGCTCCTACTCAAAGAAAAAGTTATGCAGCTGCTTTTTTTTTTTTTAAGGTTTTTGATTATGAAGAAAGCTATTGAAATCAGAAATCTGGCTGCAGCTAGGGAATTTTAAGTTGAGGGAAGTTACATTTGGTAGTGGAATTCATAACAAGACGAATTAAAGAAAATGCCTAAGAATAAAAGATTGTGTTGGACTAGTGATATAGCCTGCCATGTTTTAGAAGATGATTTAGAGAGATTGACAGTAGAGCAACGAGAAAAGGGATTATCAGTTCAACAGTTAGAATTCACCTTCAACCAAAAGTAATTGCTCAACAAATGGGCATTAAAACATAATTAGAGAATCTTATTGGTATTAATTTGAAACCTTATTGGACCTATTTTTGACCTTATTGGTGTTTCAGCTCATGGAATGAAAGACATTATCAGTCAGAACCGAAACAGCAATTGGACAAAAGCTTCCTGTGGACTAGCTTAAAAAAAATGTTCTTTGGATTACACATCTGAGAAAAATGAAAGAACAAAATCTGAATAGAAGCTAAAAAAATTAATATGGATGAAGTGCCCATTACTTTTGACTGTCCTCCAAGTAGAACTTTTCATTCAACAGATGAAAAAACTACTGTTAATGACCAGTAGTGAGAAGACTTTTATTTATTTGTGTTTTGGGTTGTGCTGCCAATGGAGAGATGTTATGTTTGATAATTTTCAAAAAAAAAAAAATAGTTACAAAAGGAAACTTACCTAAAGGGGTCATTTGCACCAATGAAAAAGGTGGATGTGCAAAGATGTTGTTGTGTTGACAGGGAAATTTATTGAAAGGGAGAGAATGCTTTTTCCCAAACTAGGGGGCATATTGTCTGGAATCAGTACAATACCATTTATTGGATACTGCAAAATCTGTAGCCAAAAAACATAGCACTGGTATCTCAATAATAACAGGTGGGCTTACAAAAATTTTACAGCTAGGTCTCACCATCAGTAAAATTTTTAGGCATGAACTACAAAATGGGAGGAATGGATGCGGAGCAGACTGCATTCCTTCACAGATTCTGGACAAGTGAGAAAAGCTTCAATTTGAGGTCCTTGCCTTGTAGATCGATAAAACATGTTAAGCAGTCTGAGCTGATACAATCATATCAGCTTTCATTAAATCAAAAATCATTGAAAAAAGTGAAAATGAAGGTCGCAGTGTTGAAAGAAATTATTTAGAATAAAGTGATGAAAGTGACTTTGATGGTCATTTGTTAAGCTTATTTAATTATGATGAGTCAGATTTTGAAGGTTTTGTATAAATAAATACAGTTTATTTAAATCATAAAATTCTCTTTGATTGCCTAACGTACCCGTTCTTTTTCATACTGTGATAATTTATGGTGATAAACAGTGTTTACACAGAACCCATAAAAATGACATCTGTTAAAAATCAGCAGAGTTGATTTTTGGCAAGTTTTTATATATATATATATATATATATATATATACAGGTTGATTCGCTACCAGCAGTGGCAGATTGGCCAAAGAAATCGATCCTGGCAAGAAAAAATATACTGCCCTAATGCCCCATATGAATCGTCATTTATTATTGTCATGATCATCATGAAAAAATAATTTTATAAACTAAAAATAAACCTTTGCAGTAAAGTAACACCTTATTCATATATATATATGTAATAGATTCTGTAGTAGAATGCAGTTTGAATCCGTAATGAGCGGTGAGAATTTTGATGGCTTAAGAGATGTTGCAACTCCAATCCACAATGAATAAGAGATTTGGCAGTCAAGGTAGATTTAATGCAGCTTTTATTTCAATAAACATGTGCGACCACAAATGAGTTGGTACATAATTTATGCTGATTCCAAAAGTTTACATTTTTGATAAGTTTGCTTAAGAAAGAAGGAGCAGACAGACTGCAATCCAGCAAAGCCAAAACATAGAAAACAAGTGCATTATATTCAAGGTGAAATCTTAATTCAGACTGAGTTAGTTGTGGTTCTCAATGCATTTTGATTGGATAGTTAATACTGCTGTAAAATTATTACTAGCTGTTTGAATTCCATTTAAATGATCAGAATTATGCAGTGACATGAGTCGTATGACATGGATTAATCTCGAAGTGACGCAGTGCACAGCGATTACTATTTTTAGAACAGATAAGAAATTAATTTATGCTGCTAATTTAAGGGTGAAATCATTAATTCAGACTGAGTTAGTTTTGGTTCTCAAGCACTTTGCTTGGATAGTTAATACTGCTGTAAAATTACTATTGGCTGTTTGAGTTTTAGTTCCATTTACATGATCAGAATTGTGTAAGAGTCATATGACATGGATAAATCTTGAAATGATGCAATGTACCGAGGTGAGAAATTAATTTACTCTGCTAATTTAATCTTTTACATATTCTTTATTTTTTTTTACATATGTATCCCTCCTTCAAGGAGAAAAAGGCATAGTGACGGAGAAGCCTTTTTAAAGAAAAAGTGTTAAAGCACTGGCAAATGAATAAAGATGTAAATCATAAAATTTTGATCAGCAATAATTAAATAAATAACTGTAAAATATAATTTATAAATATCGATTTTTAAAAATAAATTTAATTTTTAGTGTCTTATTAAATTTTTCAGCATTTCAGTCCAAAATTCTTTTTGTGTGAGAGTTCACATAATCATAATTCTTCAGAGAAGGCTCTTGTTATCACAGAGTATCACAAATAAAAACTTTTACATAATCATTACTTATAATTAAATGTAAGTCACATAAATATTTATGATACTAACTTCCATATTAATAAATTATATTTTAACACCATAAATATAATAGGTTACATATATACATTTACAGAAATTAATTTCATTGTTATTATCTTTCATTTGCAATTTCTGATTTTACCATACTGGAAGGCCCCGTAGTACTTTTAAACAAACATTTCCATCTGTAGGGCTATCATCTTGAGCTATATTGAGCTAACCAGTGGGTTTCGTCATTAGTGGCTCAGAGGAGCTAAGGCAGTTACTTGAAAAGGCCTCTGTTCCTTGCAAAAGGTAACTGGCCTTTGTGAACTGCACTAATAGATTCCGTAATAAAGAAAAAGTATAATAATATATTAAAAAAATTACATTCACTCATAAAATGAGAACCTTCAGCATTATCTTATATGAAGAGGGTAAAAGGAACAACCGTACAGGGGTAAATAACAAACCTCTTGTTTCGGAACCAGTACTCCATCAACTTACAATCGCCCATAAATTTTAACATGCCTTTATCATAATTCTGTATTATTCATCTGTATTAATTTCAATTATTTTTTTATATTCACTCCATTCTCAGAATAATTATAAATTCTTCTCAAAATTTTCAACACAAATTCAAAAATATAATTATTTATCTTAATTGCCTTCTTAAAAATAACTAAAAATCTAACAATTCTTTACTTACTTTGCTAAATTATTAGAATTCAAATTTCTAATATCATTAAATTATATTTTTCCGTATCCCAGTGTTACATTTTTAATAATTTACATTTTTAATATCCGATTTGTTAAGAAAAATATCAGTTCATAATGTAAATTCAGTTACGCAAAAGGAAAAGTGAAAATAATTTTTTAGCACCTACTTCAAGTGCAATTTTAATCCTGTAACAGTGATAAAGAACATGATTTATTTATTCATGTAAACAGCCGAAGGAAGCATAAAGTAAACAATCAATTTGGTGACCTCCAAAGCACTTTTGAACACGCCGTTAAATCACTTTCATTCTTTGATGCCCAAAACCAATTTGATGATTCACTCAATGATATCTGACTTTTAGAACTTGCAGATACTTTTTCACTGGAGTTTGAGGCAGCTGTACACATCCTAGTTGAATCTGTTGTAATAGATTCTGTAATAGAATGCAGGCGTTTGAATCCGTAATGAACAGCAAGAATTTGGATGGCTTAGAGATGTTGAAAAGTCCAATCCAGAGTGAATAAAAAATTTGATGACAGTAGAGGTAGATTTAATTCAACTTTTATTTCAGCAAACAAGTTGGCACATTATTTATGCCGATTCCAAAAGTTAACATTTTTGATAAATTTGCAAGTGTGTTATGTTCAGGGTAAAATCTTAATTGAGGCAGAATTAGTTTTGGTTCTCATTGCATTTTGATTGGGTAGTTAATACTGTTGTAAAATTACTACGCTGTTTTAGTTCCGTTTACATCATCTGAATCAGTAAGATTCATATAACATGGATTAATTTCGAAATGACACACTGCAGGGAGATTACTATTTTTAGAATAGAGAAGGGAAATTAATTTAATCTTTTACAAGCGCTTTTTCTTACACGTATATATATATATATATATGTAAGAAAAATAAAGATCAAACAAAATCAAAATTATAAGACTTTAACCTGATTATACAAGTTATCTGTCTTATAATTTTGATTTTGTTTGATCTTTATTTTTCTTACATTTTTAGATCAAACAAAATCAAAATTATAAGACAGATAACTTGTATAATCAAGTTAAAGTCTTATAATTTTGATTTTGTTTGATCTTTATTTTTCTTACATATATATGCAAAAAACCTACAAACAATAAATAACAATGTCTAAATAATTATATAAATAAAACAGTAATTGATTAATTGATTCATAATTAGCCATTTAAATATTTTTTAATCCAAGATGCCTGGGTAAAATAATTCCTGCATTATATCCTCAATTTTTACTTTAGCCAAAATATCCTTCTCTGTGTTCATCAATAGCAGTGACTCCAAATTAGCTTGCTTCATAGTACTCCTTAAACTACTTTTTACAATTTTTAATTTTGAAAGTACTATTTTGCATTCAACTTGCATTTCAGATAGGGTAAGTACAAAATTATAAGCAAAAAAGACATTGGTGTATGTATTACTATGTAAATTATAGTTCTAGAGTAATTTATATACATACAAGATGCAAATTTTTGCAAAAATTACATTTAGCTTTGGATGAATGTTCATTATAATGAGCTGTCTCCATTTTACTCGGTATCAGATTCAAAATAATGATTTTCAATTGTCCTGATATTCATCCTTAAGCATTTAATCCTTATGATTATTAATTGCTACACCTGCCTAAGTACTCGAAAGAGTTCGCCGACAATGACTTCAAAAAGTTTAGGGAATGAGAAGAGATATGTCTTCATACAACTTCCTATGTCCTTTAAACCTACTTTCCATTGAAGAAATTGTGTTATCAATTATAAAATTAAAGGCAGTAACTTCAAATTGTTTGATAGGATAATTGAAATTATAGTCGGATGATTCTTCATCATCCATTTGCTTCACTTTTTGGCATCTTCTAGCAGATAGTTCTTCTGTAATTATATCACAATTTAGCCTTTCTAGTTTATTATTGCAATCCATTGCAAATGATTTTGACGTGTTAAATATTAAATATAAGTGTCTAGAAAGGGCATTTAAAGAACTTGCATCCTCCCTAACTATATTATATGCTAGGATGTAATCTAATCCTTTAATCTGCAAATATTTCATTATTGGCTCAGTATATTGAAATATTTTCAAATATGCGTTCTAAAAGCTGATGTTTTGTCCAGAATAAATTTTGCCGTGTGTTGTATCTGTGCATTTTGTATATCATTGGAAGGAAGACTTTTGAGTGCAAATAATGCTATGTATAAACAATTATCTTTGTAATTGAATGTGACAAAAATTTGTTTTAGGGCATAGTATTTTGAACTCTATCTAGTTTCACTGATGAGATGAAGCTTCCCAAATTTGGTTTTATTATCAATTCATCCTCACACATCCATTCTTTAACAGGATTTTTTGAAGAATTTGCCACACTCATTAATTAGGGAAAAAAGAAAAGTTTCTTCTAAAACGCTATTTGTAGAATTGGCTAGTACTAAATTTAGATCATGGAAATAACACCAAACATGTATTTGGTGAGGTTCTTTTTCACTCAACCATTTAGTAAAACCATTGTAAGCACCATGCATATTTGACACGCCATTTGTGGAATTGCCGATGTATTTACTAGCATCAATGTCCTTGCTCTGTAAGAAGTTGATGATCATATTGCGCATAACTGAGTCCATTGGAATTTGTATGAGATAAAATACCTATCACTCTTTCGCATGTGTTTTCTTTATAAAGATACCTAAGAGCAACTGAATATTGGTTCATTTGATTTATGTCAATAGTAGTATTAATTTGAAGTAAGTAAAAATTTGCTTCTTGAATCTCAGCTAACATTAACCGTCTCATATTCTTGATGCTAGTTATGATATATCTATCGTCATTTTAGATATGTTGCACTACTCCCTCTAGGTTGATGGTCAGCATGTTTCATTATAACATTGATCTTCCTCTGAAGAACCAGTTCGCATTTTGAAAGTAATAGTATCGTTTCCAGAATATTTCCATGATCAATATTAGCATCTGTTAAGCTTTGTGCATTTTCATTCCTATGACTTTGAAAAGCAATTCCTCTTTTTCCGATAAACTGAACAGTATCAATAATTACTTCCAACACTCGGTTTAGTTTTATTGCATTTTTTTGATGAATCATTGGCATTTCTGAAAACAAAGAACTGTGCATGTCTTTTCCTTTTACCTTCATAATATGTACTTATGTACATTTATCATGAATTTTACTTGCTTCATGTTCATTCACACATTGCATTACATGGCACCAATCTCTTATTCCTCCATTAACAAAAGTACTTTCATTAGAGCTGTCGGAATGAAATAAACAAATGAAGCAGAATAATCCAATTGTCTCTTTACAGAAACTCAACCATTTTCTAATACTTCTGTTAGGATAATAGAGCACTAGAGGAGAAAGAAAAGACAAATGTTTTGTAGCTGAAGGTGGCCAGAGATGTTTACTAATAAAATCCTGTCGATCTTGAGCTGCTGTCAGTCATGCAAAACAGAAAGCCAACAAATATGAAAAGGATGATGAAGATGATGTGCTTGTTGTTGCTATGAAGTGGTGGCCTCTTCTTCTTGTGCTTCCGCAGTAATTGTTGTGGGAGAAGGGGCTGGTTTTGAAAATTTAGGATACAGATCCATGATTTTTCAGCAGCACTAAATTGTCCTCTCATGTGTTTGATATTTCAGCTTCAAATGTTTTTAAAGTAGTGGCCTCTTGTGCTTCCACAGTAATTGTCATGGAGAAGGTGCTGGTTTTGAAAATGTAGGAATGCACAATCCTTCATTATTTTTGTCTCTTTTGATTTTTCATTTATTCGTTCTATATACCTAAGAAGTAATGTAAAAAAATTCAACTGCAATATTTTTTGTCATTAACTTATGTTATTCAGTGACACAGTGTAAAATTCACTGCAGAGTCTTTTTTTGATTACAGTTATGACATAATATTTTCAATATCATAATTAAATTAGAACGTGACTGTACTGTATTTTCATAAATCTACTTTACGACTGTCAACTATAGACTCTACTTTACCCTTACCCTACAGCTACCATATCTCATATGAGTTTGAATGTGAGGAGTGGTTGATGTTCAAGATGGTTACATTAAAGGTGATCTGACTCCATTATTGAATGAAAAAGGTTTTCATATAAAAAATATACTTTATTATGCACACAGGAATGAGACTCATACCAGGAACATTGCATAACAACCCTTTCACGCCACTGGCACCCGCCAAAAGAGGCCTTGAGGCGAGAGACAAGATGTGATGTAACCAGAACATGTGATCTGCGCCTCTGGCTGACTACAGCGCCTGTTGTTTGCACGATGAAGTGCTACAGAGTATGCCCCCAGTCACGAAGTCACGATTACATTTTATAATACATATTTACAATATATACAAAAATGATGAGATAATGCTATAATAGTGAAATATGAAATACACTATAATAAAAATATATGTTCATGGGTATACATGAAGGTGGAACATATGCGTAATACAAAACATTAAATATATATATAGTACAAGTTTCTACTCAAGTAATGTAGTCCATAACTAAATGCTTTGGAAATCAGACTTTACGCCACTTTTAGTGGCAAATATTTGATTAAAGCGTCATGGGGATGGAGTTGAAACTGGAATAGATAAAGATGAGATATGAGTAATGTCATCTGGCAGTTGGTAAGCAGGTTTCACGTGATCAATTGAGACTGGTAAACGTTTTCCGTTTACGTGAATAATAAAATTCTTATCATTTCTGTCAACGACTAAATGAGGTCCAGTATAAGGTGGTGTCAATGGAGGATTAACTTTATCAGATCTTAAAAATACATGAGAACACGTTTTTAATGATTGGTTGATGAAAATTTTAGGACTACCATGTAGGGCAGTAGAAATAGGGTTTAAAGATCTCATTGTCTGAAGTAAACTTTACATATTCGGAATTTAAGGTCTGGTTTAGAGCATCACTGTTTAATATATTGGAAGGTAATCTTAATGTTGTGCCATAAACAAGTTGAGCAAAAGTTGCTTTGACATCATCCTTAATGCCTGAGAGTATGCTTTAAGAGAACAAATGGAAGAGTTTCACTCCATTGTACTGTATTATGTGCTTTAAGAGCTGTTTTGAGATGCCGATGGAAGCGTTCGATAATTCCATTTGACTGGGGGTGATATGCAGAAGTTTGAATCCTGCTGCACCCAAGTTTGTGAGTAAGTTCCCTAAAAAGATTAGGTTCAAAATTTCTACCCTGGTCAGATGTAATTGTAACTGGCATCCAAATCTACACAGTCCAGTCACATTAATGTGACCATCTGTCAAAAGCCAGAATAACCACCTTTCGCAGAGCGGACTGCTGCGAGACGTGCAGGAAGAGAGTCACATAGGTCCCTGAAGGTGTTCTCTGGGATGTTGAGCCATGCCGACTCTAATGCCGTGGCCAGCTGCGCTAGATTACGCGGTTGAGGATCCATGGCGCGAACAACTCGATCGAGATGGTCCCACAGATGCTCGATTGGGTTTAAGTCAGGTGAGTTTGCTGGCCAGGGGAGGACGGTAAACTCATCCTGGTGCTCTTCGAACCACGCACGTACACTGGCAGCTGTATGGCACCTCGCATTGTCCTGCTGGAAGATGCCATCATCCTGAGGAAAAACAATGCGCATGTAGGGGTGAACATGGTCCGCAAGGACAGATGCGTACTTGTATTGATCCATTGTGCCTTCCACAATGATCAGTGAACCTAGAGAATGCCAGGAAAACATTCCCCAGACCATAATGCTCCCGCCTCCAGCTTGGACCGTTCCGGCAATGGTTGCAGGGTGGTTCCTTTCAGAGGTTTCACGCCTTATACGCCAACGTCCATCTGTCCGATGGAGCATAAAACGCGATTCATCCGAAAACGCAACCTGTCGCCACTCAGTGGACGTCCAGCTGCTGTACTGGCGTGCAAATTCTAGCCTTCGCCGTCGATGAACAGCAGTCAGCATAGGTGCACGAACCAGGCGTCTGCTTCGGAGGCCCAGACGCAGCAATGTTCGCTGAATAGTACTTTGGGAGACACTTTTGGTAGCCCCTTGGTTCATTTTGGTGGTCAGTTGCTCAACGGTAGCCCGTCTATCTGCCCGAACGCATCTCCGCAACCGTCGTTCGCCTCTGTCATCTATGGCCCGTGGTGCACCACATTTGCCACGTCGCTGATTTTGGACAGTCCCATTTTGCCATGCACGGTACACTTTTACCACGGCGGCACGCGAACAGTTCACAAACTCAGCCGTTTCGGAAATGCTTCCACCCTTGGCCCGAAAGCCAATGATCATGCCCCCCTTTTGGAAGTCGGATAAATCGCTTCGTTTCTGCATTACGCCAACGATTGAAATGTTTTCCGAAGCCCTCACACACCCTTTATATACGCTCAACTGCACTGTGCTGCCATCTGCCTTCTGTGATTGGTTATTTAACTCTGACATGGAAAGTACGTGGTGGTCACATTAATGTGACTGGACTGTGTAGATATCCAGCCATGTACTAAGGCACGACCTGCTGTTTCCGCAGTGATGTCGGATGTTGGAATAACTTTCGGCCATCTTGTGAACCGGTCTATGATAGTCATGAAAAACTGTTTTCCATCAGATGGAGGTAGAGCACGTATAAAATCTATATGTATGTGGGCAAAACGAGCATTTGGTATGTTTGGAAATTTTAGCTTGTTGACATTGATCACACCTGCACACAAGATTTTATATCTTTTCTCATGCTTGGCTACACAAAACGTTTAGCTATTAAATCGATGGAGGCTGAGATACATGGATGAGAGAAAAAATGCAAGGTTTTGAAAACTGTTAATCTCATAGACTGAGGAACAAAAGAACGGGGATGTTTTTGTGACATGTCACAATACAGATGAACATCCTCAAGAGGGAAATAATGTTTCTCTAATTTTAAAGAAGGGGTATTTGATGCTAAAAGTTGTTGAAGTTCTTCGTCGTTTGATTGAGCAGTGGCAAATTTTTGAAAATCGATAACAGTAAATGAAATATCGTCTATCTCAATTCGGGACAGTGCGTCAGTGACAATGTTATCAGAGCCTTTAGTATATTCGATATGAGTGATAAACTGGAAGATAAAATCCAAATGGCACAAATGGCGTGGACTGCATTTGTCAGGATGTTGCTGGAATGCAAATTTAAGGAGGTTTTGATCAGTATAAATGACAAAATTTCTCCCTTCAAGCATGTGCCTAAATTTCTTAACGGAGTACATTACATAACATGGAGTTCATGGTCATGAGTGGACCAATTCCTTTGAGATTTGCTTAGTTTAGCTGAATAGAAGGTTATAGGTTCCCATTGTTGTTTAACAAGTTGCATGAGCGAACCGCCGATTGCTACATCAGACGCATCGACCTACAGACTCAATTTGCCACTGGGCATGGGATGCCGTAACAAAGTTGCTTTAGCGATAGCTTCCTTAGACGCTTTGAAGGAGAGTGTTGCTTCATCATCCCATTGTGTTTGCTCAGCAGAAGCTTTGGAAGGAGGGTGTCTCTTTTTATTAGTATGGCCTTCAAGGAATTTGACTAAGGGTGCTAGAATGTGAGCAGCTCTAGGAATAACAACGTCTATAAAAATTAAATAAACCTAAGAATCAGCGTAATTGTGTGAGGGTCTGCGGCTGAGAAAAATCTAGGCTGCATTTTGCAGGATCAGGAAGGGGGTCAATTCCTTCACCCGATAACTTATATCCTAGGAAATCTATGGCAGATTGACCAAATTTGCACTTCTCTACATTTATACATAAACCATATTTCTGAAGTTTAGAAAATAGCAGGTTGTAAATGTTCTTGTTCATTACTCGAAGCTACAAGTAAATCATCAATAAATGCGTAAACAAAGGGCAAGCCTCATCACCCTCAAAGGGCAGACCTCATCGATAAACCGTTGAAAAGTTGAGGAAGCATTACAAAGAACAAACTCCATTCTTAAACTTTCAAACAGACCAAAGGGAATACAAATAGCTGTTTTATGTACATCATCCAGATTTATGGAAATTTGGTGATACGCTTTTACGAGATCAATGTGACTAAACATTTGTTTACCATACAGTTTTGAAGTAAAATCAGCTAAGCAAGGAATAGGATATTTCTCTTTGACAATCTGTGCATTAAGAGATCGATAGTCGCCAACAGGTCTCCATCCGACAGACCCTTTCTTGGGCACCATATGCAAAGGCAATGAATAGGGGTTTTCGGAAAGTGTCATATGATCCAGTTGAATCATGCGCTGGAATTCAGCTTTTGGAATTTTGGGGCGGTCAGGAGCTAACCGTCTAGGTTTAGGAGCAACTGGCGGACTTTTAGTATTTATATAATGCACAATATTGTTTCACAGGTTGATTGGGATCCGATAATTTAGTAATATCAGGATATTGCAACAATAATTTACCAGATACATTATCAACACAGGAAGATTTTACAGAGAAAATATTACAAGTATTTAATTTGGCAGGTACTTTAAAATTGGCTGTTAAATCAATAAACGCTTGTGACATAAACCAGGCAATAAATTGAAGTAATATAAAAAAGCTGCACCTATGATCGAGCATGTAATATTACAAATATAAAAAGAAAAAGTAGTATTTTGTCTTAAACCAAAATTAACAGTTATTGTTTTTCGACCATAGACATTAATGGATGACCCATTAGCAGCACAAAAAGTTTGAAGTACTGGTGCCTTCACTTCATATTTATTGGCTACAGTTAAACGGGCATCACTCTCTGAATCTATTAAAAAACGCCTACCTGTCACCCGGTCACTAATGAAAAGGCGACGCGATGTATGAGGGTGGGAAGAGTCGGTGGCCTCTACTCTTCCTTTTCAAGTTTCCCTTGTAGGAACAGGGTGAAATACACTTTTTTGCATTATCCTTGAATTTGCGATGATACCAGCACAAAGTTTTATCATGAGATTCTGAACGATTGTGGGCAGAAAAATTTGTATGAGATAAATTCCTGAACGTTGAAGTCGAACACTTCTTTCCAAAGAGCGTTGATTTCTTCACGAAGTTGAGCCGAAGAGGAACAGCTGCCATTTTCTGAAGAAGATTCATTGTTAGAGACGACGGCGGATACATTCGTATTGTTGATAGTGAAAATTCGATAAGCAACTTCCGCAGCTTTATTCGATGTAATAGGAGAGATGGAAGCCAATATAGTTTGAACAGGAACAGGCACTGTGTAATTTAAGAGCTCAAATAAAAGTGAATTGTCTATATTATAATTTTCTGCTCGGCATTTCATATTCCAAAGAAGCTCGCTAGGTTTTCGGTCACCCAGGTTTCCCCTGTTAGTAGCCGATGAATTTCTTGAGTCTTTGATTCCGAGCATCTTTCGATAATTCTTGATTTCAGGTCCTCATATGGGTTGGCTTTATTCTGCTGAATGATGATATCATGAACTACAGTGGCAATATTAGCTGGTAGGTGAGCTACGACGTAGTTATATTTTGTCTTCTCCTCTGTAATTGGCTTAGGAGTATCTAATTCAAGCGTTGATTCTAACATGTGGAAACAAAAGGATCACTGTAACCATCAATGTAAGAAAGGTCAAAAGGATCAATTACCGATAAGCAAATTTGTAAATATTACTCATTTCTGCTGTATGCTTTTTTAATCTTACTTCTTTTTGCAGTTTCTTAAAATTCTTTTCTGACTTGGTTAATACATACTTGGGTTGATAGAGGACTGGTTGACAGAGGTTTTACTGTAGTGCATTAAACCTCATCATTACTTTTGTATGAATTGGCAATGAATAGAGATAGATTCTTAAGCATAGCCTTTGTAGGGATTTTGCTTGTGTCAGAAATGAAAAACATAGCAAAGAATAAAAAAATTACTTTTATAAATTTAGAATTTCAGTTTCTAGCCTTTTCTCTTAATTGTTTATGATTATTCCAAAGTGTGTGTGCAAAATTTAGAGATGGTAAAAGCCCAAGGTTCGTTTTAGTGAAACCTTTATTGCCAAGGTATTTGTAAACAGTTGGATTTGTTGTTGTTTTCATTTAAAAGAATGCCAAAATTATTTTTAAGATAATTTCACTGTAGATGTAAAAAGTTTCTTTGAAAAATAATTCAGTGCATTTTTCTTTAATCCTTATTGTTTATCACTTTCTCTTTGCTGTATTTTGCCTTTATATATTTCCCCCTTCCCCACTGATTTACTGGAATTGCCAGTAAATGAGAAAAAATACAGCATATTATGCTCACAGGTTTACAAAAAATACTCAATTTTACTACATTTTGGTAAAATTTTTTCATTCTTAAAAAATGAGAAAGTTGTGGTAGCTATTTATATCTGTTTAATGCAAATTTAGTATAAAATGTTTGCTCCCTTTCAACACGTTGGCTCCTTGTTTATTAAAACATTAACAAAATTTAGAAAACATGATTTGCAATCCACAAAAACTTTAGTTAAGGTTCTGTTTATGTATTTGAATGTATGGTACATTAAACAAGGGGGGGCAGTTTGCAAAAGTTACTGAAAATTGATGTTGAGTTGTTGAGCATTTAAGGAAGGAAGTTTTAAGAAACTGGCAATTATGATAAAATATAAATCATTATTTTCTTAACCCTAAAATTACTTTTACATTTGGAAACTTTAAAAACTTTAATTTAGAACTTAGATTGCATGGAACTCAAATTATTGAGTTAGTGAAATAGTGCATTTAGACATGGTATTTTGAATCTCAATAATTTCAGTGTACTGATTTTAATCAAAATAATGTAAATATTTTAAAATATTTCAAAGGTACTTTAAGTTATTTCAGTTTAATGTGTAAAAAAGTTTCTGAATAAATGAGACAATATATTGAAAGGGAGCAAAAATACTTATTTATCAAAATATTTATTCTGATATTTCTACTTCTTAATAAAAAACTTGGGTCAGCTGTTTCTCAAAATGCTTAAAATATACTTCTCTAAAATTAATACTAATCTAATTTGTATTAAGTTTTAGAGTTATATTGACTTTTGAAAAGAAGCTGTTTGTTGAATGTTTTATCCATCTTAAAATTATGTAGCTTGTCAGTTGTTCAGTGGATAAAAGTCACTAAATATTGGTGAGTTTATTTCCCTTTCAGATAAGTTAATGATATTATTTAGCTTTCATCCATGTGTAATAAAGACAATTTCTTGCTATACAAACACATAAATACCTTTTTAGCCAGCCTATATTTGATTTCTTCCCCCTCCCTCACCATAAATATTTTATTTGTTTAACCAAAATTTAAATGCAAGTTATGTATTTTTGTTCTGCTATTTCAAAAAATTTCTAAAATTAGATCGTTGCAATGAATATGACCTTTGTTAGAAATGGTGTATGTCTGTGATACTTCTTTTAAACTCGCCCCCCCAAATTGCTTAGAAGATTTTTTTTTTCTCTTCATGTTTGCTTCATTTAAATATTCATCAGTTAAGTAATTTTATTCCTTTAACTCTTTCACGCCAACTGTCACGTATACATGCCAGTAAGAAACGCACTCAATTCCCAGCCGGCACGCTGGCATGCCAGAGCATTTTCTCACTCACCTCCAGCTGTCATATATTTGTGTCAGTGTCCTGGAAGATTTTAAAGATTACTAGAGGGCATCTTGTGTCCATTACCTTGAACTGAATATAGGTTTAGGATTCCTGACCATCAGTTTGATCACATTCTGCCTAACGTTGTGTCAGCTGTTGTGGGGGAGGAGAGAAAGTATAATGTAAACAAACTCTCCAGGTGATAGAAACATTCATGTATCTGATATTCCTCTGAAGCATTTTCCCCCCCTCCTATGTTATAGGGTCTTTTTGGGTTACTGTGTGGAGTTCTGTTAAGCTTTGCATTGCTTTCAAATATATTTCGCCTTCTTCCCCTCACCCCCCTTTTTTTTAAGAAATTCTTAACTGCAGTTTATTATGGCAAGAGAGAGTTATTTGTCAGAGGAAGGAGATACTCGCATAGTAAATGAGGCAATTCATGACTTGGATGAGAGTGATGATTCATTTTCTTTAGTGATATTTCTGGTGATTCTGATTTGTCAGAGATTGAGCTCTCTGAATGCCTACCTTCCACTTCCCGTGAAAGATTTTGTTACTTCTTCTTGTAAATATGGAATAATTTGAGTAGCTCATCTAAGATTGTTTTTAAAGTAAGCAGGTTTTTACTATATTTTCATGTAATGTTAAAGAAAAAAAAAGGACTCTTAAATGCTAATTTTGACATATATGATAGCTTAAGTAATATTCTAAAATGATACCAAAAATTATGACATTACGACTTGAACTTTTTTTATGATTTTTTTTTTGCTAAAGTTGGGCTTAGCGACACACTGTAAATTAAGTATTATTTTATCATGTATGTGATTCAAAATAATGCATATCAGTTTTATTGGTAGTTTAACTTCTTCAATTTTTCATTGTATATAATCTCCTAATCTGCATATTTTTAGGAGGTGTGCACTCTTTACCTAGCTGTAAGGTATACTGGAGATCATATGACAACTGTAAACTTCATTGGGTTGATTGTGTGCCTTATTGGAATTACACTTCATGTAGTATTGAAAGGTCTTCATTCCAATGGTAAAAAGATAATCTTTTCTTTAATAATTATCAAACAAATTTATGGAAATCAAAATTGTATGTTGTTTAAATATAATTTCTGAAACATATTTTAAAAGCATAATTTTTTTCCCATATAAAAGTAAGAAAAGCTGAATATTTTAAATATTTCTGAAGTTATTTAATTCAGTTATTCAGTTACTAACGTACTGCCCAATGAAAGAGAGAGAGATAGATAGTAAGACCAGCGATAATATCAATCACAAAGCATGTTATTTATTCATTTATTTTTGTGGCTGATAATGTTGAATTATTTAGACATACTAATAGCAAGAAATAAATGAGAAAGCTTTCATAGGATGGCGGAAAATAAAAAAATGACAAAACATACTCTTAATCTTATGTTCTTCATAGATATTTTGGCTTTTCATGTGTGAAAATTAAATTATTCATCAAGAAGATATAATGTATTTTAAAAGTAATATATGTAGTAAGGTTATCG
>KK112194.1:100070-134585 GCA_000611955.2 Stegodyphus mimosarum
TTAATAAATTGTTGAAAAGCAATTTTAAATGTTTTCCTTGTTTACGCTACAGAACATGTCAAGATTAAGATTAAATTTGAAACGAAACTTGCTGATTTTAATGATGTAAGTAGCAAAATATATTATAATTTTTACATGTTCTCTTTTGTTAGCATCAAGTGTGCAATTAAATTACCTGGAATATTGTTTAGTAGAATTCTGAATTTTTAAAAAAAAGCTATGTGTTTTTATATTTTTAAATTTGTAGAATTTCATTTTGACCATTCAGTAGAATAAGTAACAAATGCAGTAGTTTTGTTTAAAGTTCTTTCTACTTGAAATTTTTCATGTCAGTTTTAGCATGATTTTTGCAAAAGGAATTTCATGCATAGGTAAGCCTCCATGCTTTTGTGTTTCTTGTCTTTTTCAGTATTGAAAATTGCATTGAATGTTATTGGTAATGACATTTTCTAATGGCACAGAAAATCAAAATAGTCTATAACTTAATGTTGTTTTTTAAATTAAGATACTGTTCAAAAATCAAACTAAAATTACTTAAATTATTAACATTTTTTAAGGTTTGGTATACTGTCTGGTCATAATTCTTTCACGTAATACAAAAATAGTTAATATTTAGCCTTTAGCTCATATGTTCAAGAAAACATTGTGTTTTACTTAATGACTTTTTTATATACCTGAGTGGATATTGTTGTGAGCTACAGGATCATTGATGTTCTTTAAATAATAAATGAAGATGAACAGGAGGAAATGAACAAAAATGAAACAGGAATGAATAAATGAATGAATGAAAAAAAAATGAAAGAAAAATAACCTCAGTAAGTAGTGTACACAGCATAGTAATATCTGGTAATAATTCAAAGAGAATGTGGATATTTAGCAATTCCTCCTTAGCTCACAAATTGCAAAGTTTCTGAATCATTCGTATCACATAGTTCAATTAACTGCTAAAGCACACAGCTGATTCGTAACCAAACTCCTTAGCTCTGCAACTCATTTATACTCTGCAGCAGGGGAACTTCTGGTAAAATTGGTAATAGGACTTCTAAAATGTATTTTTGTGGATCTTCCCGAAAGTTGCCATGATAGGAAGAAATCACCAAATGTCACTAAGGCCCCTTAGGAATGAAATTGCTTATATCTTGAGTTCTTTTTTCTTGTTGTTTTGTTTTTAATGGTGAACACTAACCATTTTTAGTCACAACTAAGGCCAGAAGTGATGGTCATTTTATTATACAGGCACCTAATAGGCGGCAACCATTACCTCCTATGAGGGAACAGAAAATTTTATATCCATGCCTTCTCCAGATTTCAAACCCAAGCCCTTTGGCATCACAGTCAACTCTTCTAACCACTGTAATGTCTGGGAGCATATTTTGAGTTCTAATTTAGCTACTTTTACAATTTTAAAGCTGTTGTATTCAAAATTAAAAGAACTGCAATTCTATTCAACAAATAAACACTTACGATATGTGTCCACGAGTAAGATTAAATACAAAAGAAACCATAAAATTAACATTCAAGACCAATAAATAGATAAAACAATGCAAAATGCTACAACACAGAAAAACAAAAAATACAATAAAAATTAAAATATTTACAACACTGTCAAGTGCCTTGCTGTCTTCAGAATTTTATGGTCTTGAATTTTATGGTCTTTTAACATAAAATTATCACATTTTTCTCTGTATTAAAATTCATATCTGTTACATATTTAAAAAAATTCTAATATAATTTATGGGTTCATAGGACTCAGTCATACCATGAGCATTAATTTTTTTACTGTAGCTGAAAAAGGTACATTGAGCTAAGGTTTCCAGTGACAAATTAAGCATTTTTTATTTTGAATACAAAAACTCTGAGTGAAATAGTAATTAAGAATTTGGAGGAAAAGAACTGGAAATGTAATTAATTATTTCTCTGAATTTGATGTATTTAAAATTTTGAAATTTATTAAAACATGAAATTTTAAGAAGCATACATTTTCATGCTGCAAATCTTTGTGGACTTTATGTAAATTTAGGTGCAGTTTTCTTTTACTTTCAGTTTAAATCTATTTGTAAAGTAATATTCAACTAGTTAAAGGCAAAAATTAAATGCATTTTAATGAAAATGATGTACCATAAAAATCTTGCTCATTTCAAAGTATCTGGAAATAAATTCAATTGGTATGTTAATGGACTTAAAAAAAACTTCTGCTTTCAAATTTAATCATCTTTTTCCTTAAACAATGTTTTTAAAATTTTAAATATAGTTACAATTTTGTTAAAATTGTTAATTTGACATTTTTTAAATTCAAATATTTTAAATATTGCATTAAAATTAATATCTACTTGATAAATTTCATTGAAAATAAAATTGAACAAAAAATAAATCCATGTAAAAGGAACCTAAACAGAACAAAGTAGAATGATGCTCAAATACGGATCATTATCACTTTTAATCTTTGGCCAAGTTAGAAATAATTACCAAAAATTTTTAATGTTAAAATTTAAATATATCTCCACAATTTTTTAATAGAAGATTCTATTATTTTAAACATATAAAGTATGAGATAATTAAATGAAGCTGCTGCACTAGCATGGGAGGAAGAAATTGATTTTAGATACATCCCAGAAAACCGAGATACCCACTTTCATCCCTTCTCTTCTTTAATTTTGGAGTAGTATACTTTCTTGCAGAGAAGGAGTAGTTGGAAAAAGGGGGCTTATGTGCCTAAATTAATTTGTTACTTTTGTTTGAAATGTGTTTCTATTTTATGCATATATATATATAGAGAGAGAGAGGGCATTGTTGCTTTCAGGTTGAAGCTATGTATTTGCTATATGCCCATCTTTTGCATACAGCTAATTTTATTCTTCATATATACTATTTAAAATATCAGGCTTTGCAAGCCTTTATTTCCAATTTCGCTTCTTAATCATCAATGTAACAGGGTTGCTAAATAAATATCCAGGAATGATAAATAACTGGAATGTTTTTAAAATATTTTAATTGCTTTTCTTTTAATATATTTAGATTTTTTGTGTGTATAGTTAGATTTATATTCAGTTTGTATGTGCATGCATACATACACACACTGTGCTTTTTTTAACACAAAGCTCAAATATTTGAAATTAATTGCAAAATTGCTTCAATTGGTTTATTTGGCAACCCTTATGCATAAGTATCAAGTTTTGTGCATCATTTATATTTAAATTTTGGCTTGCAAATAAAGGCTTGCATGGCCAAAAATCAGTGCATGTATTATATAAATTCTGAGCTTTAACTAACCTGTCTTCAGGTAAAGATTCTTCCTCTGTGAGGGCCTTCCTGGTGTCCTGCTATCTTAACTTTCTTCATTATTTCTCTGCTACAGGATATAAGGTATTCTTATTTTCTGATCTTCTTTGGGGTTGCCAATTTTGCTTTTCTCTTGATTTTAATACTTCTTTCTTTCATGATTAACTATTTTTCTCTTTTCATATATTGCTTATTACCATTGCTTATTAATTAAACCATGTATTTATTTACTGTCTGATCCATCCTTCCTATGTATATGTAGTTGCTTGTAAAATTAATATTTTCATGTTATGTATCATCATGGTATGTGTCTAAGTATGTAAATGTAATACTGTAGAGATGAAAATAATAATTTTTTATCATTTGTGTAGGATAACTTTCTCATAAGACAAAAATTCAGAGGATGAAAGTCGTGGCTGTCCATTATTATTTATTTATACAGTAAACCCAAATATCCATTTTTAATGACACAAATCTTAAATTTTCTCAAATCTCTCGAATTCTTCATAAAAGAACTATGAAAATTTAAAAAAAAAACTTAATATTGAAAGTTCTTTAAGTGAAATTAAAATCTGAAATTTGCATTTAATGAAAAAATTAGAATACAATTTCTGAAAATATTGTACCTGTGTTTATTAAGAATATATAAATGGAATTTAATCAGTGAATTTCTGTATATTCAAAACTTTTGATTATTGAGGTTCATCTTCCCAATGTAATTTGACAAAATAAATATATTTTAGTTTCCAAAATCTTTTAAATTCAAATCAAATGTAGAAAAGGATGAATATGCTACACAGATAAGTTCTAAATTAGTAATGTAAAATTCTCTCCAGAAAATCAAGTGTATGGTACTCAGGGTCACCATAAAATAATGTTAGTGATCTAGATCACTGAAATTGTAACAACACATTCCTTTTTCAGTGATCAATTTATCAAAATGCCAATACAAGTAACCTTAACATTTTTTTTTTTTTTTTTTCTAAATTAGAATGTTATATCTTTATAGACCCAAGAGTTTTTTACATGAATAGAAATTAGTACTGTGTGAAAGCATATTAGGTAGTGCCTTTAACAAAAAAGAAAAAAACCCTGGTTATTGAAATGGACAATTAATCTTTTAAAAATATAAAATACTAGCAGAAGTAGCCAATTCCAGTTAAGTTAGATTGAGAGTAATGCATCTAACAACAAAGAGAACGATACCGCTGTAATTCTTCTCTAATAACGATGCAGAAAATACGATTCATAGTCATACAATATGGATTCGGTCTCATGCGTTATGGAACCTATATAAAAAAATTTTGATAAAAAAGTAAGCTAATTCTCTCTCGTTATATCAGCAACAATGGCACGCAGTTTTTAATGATTTTCATCTTTCTAGTCAAATGGTCTAAAAGCTCAAGTTCCATCTGATATTTCACCTATATTCAATTTTAGTCAATTAAATGGGCAAAAAATTTATCATAATTGATTAGAAATCAATAAAGTGAACAAACAGACAAATACACAAACAGACATTCTTCTTTATATGTATAGATTTTGTAAAACTTACAAATTTTTTATTAACAAACTTTACGGTGTGAAAGCGAGCAGTAGCAACACTTTTCGAAATAAAGCATTTTTATCTCCAAAGTGCAAGGTTGTTGCAACTCGGATAAATGAGTGCAAAAATCAGCACTTTTAGAGTTTTTAATTAATATTTCGGCTGATTAAATTCGTACAAAAATGGGAATAGTCGAAATGGCTCCCCACAAAATTTTGAAATCGAGAATAATGTATTTAATATTTGGCAATGGTATTTTTATTTTATCGTAAGAGTTGGAAATTTTTTTTTAACAAACTCTAGGATTTGAAAGCAAGCAGTGGCAACAACTTTTGAAATAAAGCAGATTTTCATCTCCACCTTGCGAGACTGTTGCCACCCGGGAAAATGAGGGCGAAAATTATCGTTTTTCAGAGTTTTTAATTAATATCTCTGATTTTAGCTACCTAGAAAAGAATTATAGAAAGTTTGGTGATGATAGCTATAGTGGTAACTGAGTTATTAGAGAACAAACGAACAGACTTTCTTCTTTTATATATATAGATAGATTGTTAACTATGCAATATCACTTTTTGAGAGTCATATGTAGTCTAGTGAGCGTGAAATCTGAAAAGGTTAACATGTTAAATGTCAAGCCTATTTTGCTACTTAGTCTAAGGCCAATCTGTAGGTACTACTGCTGCTTTTAATGTGTTAGCAGGTTTTTTAGTTAAGCTTCAAAAGTTCTGCTTGACGAAAAAATTGGAAAGATTCAGGTTTTCAGTCCACAATGTTTTGTTCCTGAGGGACTATTGTTTTTGTTTTTCGATTTTACGTTGAATCACTCTGACTGTCCGTCCGTGACACCTTTTTGATGTTTTCTTCAGTGCATGCAGTCACAGGACGGCCACAGCATTCATCGTCTTCAGCACTTTCCCTGCCTTCTCTGAAACGATGATACCACTCAAAAACTTGTGTTCTTGATAACGTTTCACTTCCATACACATGCTTCAACATTTTGAAAGTTTCTGTAGCACTCTTTGCCAAGAAGGCACAAAATTTGATATTGATTCTTTGCTCAGCTAGTGCCTTTTCTTTCTATCGTCGGTAACTAAGTGCACCTGCTTACAGAAAAATGTTATCGTCCCAAGTTTTCGACCATATGATTGGGGACAAACCACTTTTAGAAAAGGAAGGGAATGTAGTAACATAAAAACATTCTTGTAGTTGCACTACTGCAAAAACATTTTACGTTACAGACTCAGTCCAACTTTTGAATCCTACAACATATAATTAGAATTCTTATAATTTTAAAACTTAAACGTTTAATTTTTTAAAACTTAGATAGGATTTTGAACAAAATGAAAGGAGAATGATTAAATTTGTGTAATGTCTAGCATTACTTATTTTATGAATTTTGTATACGTGTAAATAAGTTTAGTGATGTTATATGTAAATGGTCCCTTGTATAATATGACATGAAAGTCTGCAGAAATGCAAAGCATTGCCGCAAAACTAGGATTAAAGGGATAAGACCATTAAACATTAAGGTAAATTTTGGCAAGATAGAGCCAAACTGACGATGGTTTTGGTAACTAATTTTCTCCATCCAAATTTTCCAAGAATTGGGGACATTTTATTCCAATCCCTGTGTAGCTGTAACTGTAACTGTACATGCGTTTCAGCAATTTTGAGAAATTGAATGCACTGGAAATTTCTCGATGAACAGAGGAAAACTATATAAGATTAGAGAGAATATCAGTTTTCAGTTTGAATTAAGAGTTTATCTCAGAGTATTGAGCATACTGAGAGAGATCACTATGCAAGCTTATACATTTGAGCTTTTGTAATTTCATTTATTAAATGTTCTTAGTAATTTGAAGTTATAACTACTGATTGTGCTCTGTCATATTAAGAACAGGGTTGCCACGCTACCTGGAAAACCGGAAAATGCCAGGGAATTCGAAAATTGACCAAAAAATTCAGGGAATTTAAATATTTTAGTCAAAATCTGGTAAAGTTGGGGAATTTCTCACAGCGATTCCCCCCAAAAAGCGAGTTTTGCACCAACGTTGAAAGCAATCACTTTCTTTGTGTGCATGAGCGTCATTCAGGCAGCTGGCATCAAAGCTGACTTACATACAGCTTTGGCTGGCATAAAGCCAATTTTCGCAGCTCCAATCAGATTGTCTTTTAGAAAAGCAAAGCAAGTTTCCAGTAACCTCGAGAATCGAGAGACTGGTATGCGCATGTGCAGTGCATGTTAAACTAAAGAAAATACGTATTCTTGTATAAAAAAAATTGGTTTAATCATAGAATAAGGTACCGTGGAGGTTAGAATAGCCTCCAATATATGGTACACACGGGATTTGGCGACATTATGATGAGCAGTAAACGGGTCATTTTGGTGTTGGCGGCGATTTTCAAAATCGTGCCATGGCCATAGTGTATACTAGGATTTTACCACAAAATTAAATTTTTTTTTTAATAAATGTTTTATTTGCCATTTTGCAGTAAAATAAAAAAAATATTAATCATCTAGGCTAACTATTTAATATAACTATATTCACCAAAATAGCATTGATTATTGCAATCCAGTTTTTAATTATTTTAATGTTATTCATATCATTTAATGTTGCTTCTTCCCTCTAAATTTGTTTATTAGTAGTAAATAATACTTTCAAATTTCAGGAAATTTTCTCTGGCATAATCCTGAAACTAATTCTAGCAGTATGATGACATAACATCACAAAATTTAATGCACATATTTTTTGCTTATGTATGCTGCTAAATAAACATAAATACCTGAATTTATTTAAAAATCATTAAATAGATTTCTTTCTTTCATTTAACTGCAAAATGTCTGCAAAAAAGACATTTTTTAATCCACATTGGGCAGATTCTTACCTCAATCATCAGTGGAGAAAACAACTCTCATTAGTTATAATAGTAATGCTTTGGGGATTGTGTATATATATATATATAATTCAAGTGAGTGCTTCATAATTTACCTCTTAGCACAGTCAAAGTGCATTATGCGGAATAGACTGGAATTTTCTTAAAACGCACCTGGAAAAGTTAGGGAATTTCATTCTCCTGTTTGAGTGGCAACCCTGTGAGAAGAGCCGAACGAATACTTTTGTCAAAAGTTTCAGAACTGTGAAGTATTTCTTTTGGAAAAATAAATTTCATCAAGCTATCATCAGTTCTATGTGCAATCAATCCACTACAAAATCATATGCACGTAACAGTAATAAAATTCTGGAGTTAAAATTTATGCATCTGATCTTTAAACTAAAATTTCAATCATACATCTTTTTAATCTATACACCTTTTTTAACAGCCTATTAAAATATATGCAAGTTTTATTTCATTATGTAGGATATCATTTTTAAGTATATTATATGACTGATTTTAACTCTGTTACTATAGTTCAGTTCTCTTTATTAAAAGAATATAAGAAGTTTTTGATCATAAGAAAAAATACAAAAAGATTTTGAAACTATGTTAAAATGTATATTATCTGTAAGAAAGTCAAAATTTGTCTACTATATTCTATATCCCTTATCTTTTATATTCTAATAGATTTCATGTTGTATTTGAAAACAGTGAATGAGTTGATTTTTCCTTTAAATCCATAAAAGTTTTTTTTTCCTTTCCCATTTTCCCTATGCTAAGAAGAACTTAAATGATTGATCAGATAAGATTCGAGTAAAACTATTTTGCAGGATCTGAAGCATGCATATTATTTTTAGGTCTTTCCAAACTGCCTTTACTAATACATAGCATGCGCATGTATCTATTTTTCATAAATTCATAAGATAAAAAATGGTTATTAGATTTTCTTTTTCACTGGTTGCCATTTTATGCTTGATCTGCTCTTTGAGGAAGAAATTTCACAATAGGAAATAAGGTTTTATATATTTCAAGTAATATGACAGCAGTGTGTGTCAGTTAAGCAAAAAATAAAGATTATAGAAGTTGTTGATAACAGTGTTTCACTCTAGTTCACCCACTGCAATAGACTTTCAGGTTTTATCAGTATTGAGCTGACTTAAAGAAACAAATCTTAATTTTTTATGTCAAAAACTGACTGTGTGTTTAAATTTATTATTACATTATTGCTGTTATTTTAATCTGTTTAAATTTATATTAGCATAATTTAATTTGAATGTATAAAGAAATATCAAAATTTTAAGTAAATTCTGAATTTTTAAAATGTGATCTGTGTATTTTAGATTACAAATAATGTAGTTTTTTAAAGTTCAATTAACTTGAGTTTTGTAAAATAAGCATTTTACGTAAATCTAGCATGGTTAAAATTTGCAGATTTCCTCCCACCTCTGTCTAATCAAAGTAAATCCAGTGCTCTAAAAATAGTGTATAACGGGTTTACTTTCATATTGTTGCTTATCAAGTAATAAATTAAAATAACTAAACATCTGTCATAAATTTCATAGCTCTTGTTACATATTTGGAGATTATATGTAGGTTTGGGAAACCTAGTAAAAATATAGGTATCTGCTATTAGTTAATTTGCATGTAATGCAGTGAATAGAATAGCTATCTGTAATATTTTCTTTCGTTACTTGAATTTTAAAGACGAAAAAGAATATGAAGGATGGCAACGACTACTAGATAAGAGTGGTGTTGATCTTGAAGAAGAGGAGGAAGATGTCATATTTGAAACAAGTTCCACTACAAGTTTGTGATAACAACAAGAACTAAGTCTGAGGCACATGCTTTCTATTCTTCCTGCGGAAGACTTATTGCTCAACTGTTATTTCTGTATGTAAAAAAAGAAAGAAAAAGAAATTATTCTGTAGAATGTAATGCAGCTATCATTTATTGTGAAATTTGCTTGAACCTTTTTGTTATTTCTCAGTAGTTTTGTTAGAAAAGGAATCAGCACGTGATAAACCTACAAGAAATGTCATCAGCCTCATTATATGTAATTCTTATACATTGGATATGTTCCATGTTTATTTAAATCCTTCTGTTTTTGTTATCTTCTCAGTGTTTACAAAAAGCTTTAATTTTCTGATATCCTTATTTTTTATTTTAATTTAAAATAGTCTTAAACAGTAATACAGATTTTAGCACCAGACAGATATATATTAATTTAGAAAAAGGGATATATCATTTGGCATTGAATTTTATGTCATGTGTCAATTACATATTAATTGTGTATAGTTTTGTTTTACTAAATGTTTGCAGAGAAAAATATATTTAGTTTCATTTTGTGAAAGCATTGGCTTATCACAAAGCATGTCAAAAAATATATATTTATTAAACAGAACTATAAAAAAAAATTCTGTTTTTACATTAAATAATTTTTTAAGTAGTTAAAGAACGATTGGCATAAATAAAACATGCTGAAAAGGGAATAAGAATTTTATGTACCTTTAATAGATTTTCTGTAAAAAGATATGTTATAAATTATGCAGTTGTATATATATTGGTATTATTTGTGTTTTTGATTATAAATAATCATAAGATTGTTATATTTTACTGCTGTGATATGATTGAAATTAAAAAACACATTTATTTCTATCTAGCATTAGAAATGGCTTAATTAAGACAGTCTTCAGTTTTATGGCATTCTTTCAATTCTCCCCAATATTGACTTTCATTTATTCTGAGGGGGAAATAAAACTCTTGAGAAATTTTAGAATGATTTTGGAGTTTCTTAAAATATGCAGAGAGATTTCAGTCTTGTAATCTTTAATGGCAGTGAGGCTAAAATCATTTAAAATGTAAAAAATTTCAAGTAAAAAATTAGTTTTTTAGAAGCTGAATATATTAGGCGTGAAAACATTTAACTTATTGTGAAACAGCATTACAGAAATTAAAATAATTTTTAGTTTTCTATAATGTTCTTCCAAAAAAATTTTTTTAACTAAAATTGCTTGATAACTTTTTTGTATTTAGAGAAATCTAATTTAAACTTTTTGTTGTTGATGCTGCTGCTGCATTCTGTGCCTACGGTATAGGTCACAAATTAATTGGTCACAAAAAAGAATTATTTATATAAAAAAAGAAAATTTTAATGTGCTTTCATGTAATCTAGTCATCAGATAAATTTGTGCCATTTCTTTTCTGAAAGTAATTAGCAAAATATTATCAAAAATATATTTAAGTTAAAAAAAATAGTATAATGCAGTATGTGCATTTAATATATATTAATAAAAGCTTTAATTTTTTACTCCCAATTTTAGTATAAAAATTTTGATCTTACATGTGAAATGTTCTGAATGCATTTGGAATTATTAGATATTTTAATCTTCCTTAAAAAAAAAAAGTCATCACATCATGATTTAACATTTCATAAGACAATTTTTCTGAAATTTATTCAAAATTTTACTTTAGTAGTTTGAAATGTAATATTGATTTCAGATTTTTCTTTTCAGAGATTACTCTATTTATTTCTGCATTTTAAAGTGCTTGTCTCATGTTTCAGAAATAGTGAGTGTTCATAAATACAGTTCGCATTTCAAAAGGTAACATTGTTGGTCAAAAGACTTCAAATTGTATATGAATGCTTTTGAGGCAGTGGGATTTTCAAAGGAATAAAGAAAAAAGATCAAAAACATGCTGTTAATGAGAAAAAGTAGTGCTTTCATAGTGTAGAATTCTAAAAAGATACCAAAACATATACAACTTTTGCAAAAGATGTTCCTTCTTTTTCCCCTCGTTTTTCATTGTTTACTAGAAACTGAAATCACATGTTAAACAATAATTTAAAATTTTTCTTCAAATCTGTTCTAGATACGGTATATAAAGATTTTTTATGCATCGTGTTTCTGATATGTCCATTTATAAAAATACACTTTAATTGTCTCCGAAACCAAAATTGTCACAGTTCATGACCAGCAGTCATCTCATTAGTTGAAAATTTACAGTTGATACTCCTCCATTTTGAAAAATGAGTTTGAAGCAACTGCTTCATTTCTATTGTTGTGTGCAGAGGAGCAGTGCCATCTCTGAATTTAGTTACTGAGGCAGTTGAAATCTTGATTAAATTTTGCAGTAGTGATATATATTGCTGAGCTCAATATAAGAGATAAAAAACTTGCAGGATTGCTTAAAAAAAAACTCCATAATGAATATTATATTAAATGAGTACCATACATTAACTTTTGGGAAATTAAAAGTAATAAATATCTTGATGCACTTGTAGGTTTTCAATGCTTAAATTATGAAATTTTGCATATTTACTGCACCTTGGATATGAAAACAAGTTCTGTTTTGTAAAACAGAGGAAATCTGTCCAAAATATATGTTTAATTATCTGTTGGCAACTTCCATCCAAGCAAAATGCTATAGCTTGAATGTTTCTCACGAATTTTTATCAGAATAAAGCAACTATTAAACATAGATAATTTTTTAAAGATTAACATTCTTAAAAGATGTAGATTGTGTTTATAGGTTTGCTTAAATACTATGCAGAAGGATGCAGTCATTATGATTCAAAATCCTGATTTCTGACCTACACGATGAAAGATATTCAACTTATGTGTTTATTTTGTAGTAATTTTTTTAGTATTTTGTTACAGGTTAATTTTGCATGCTTGCAGATTTTGACAGCTGTATGGGTCATGGTAGTATCCATCTTGATACGTCTGGGAATAAATTTTATTTTTTTGCTTAACAAAATTCTATTGCTTGAATAGTATTCATACAAAACTTGAAATCGTTCTGATCAAGAGTTCTTCCTATACATCCTTTTGAATTGGGAACTTTTATAATGCATATGTTTTTCCTCTCCCTCTTTTTACAAAATACAATAGTTTTTATCAAAAGATATGCATTTCAGTGATTAAAAAATAATCTGGTGAAGTTCCAAAGTGTTGAAATTCCAGTTTTTATGTTATTGTGATATAGCTTGCCATTTCATCTTGTGAACTAATTATATTTGGCAAATATGTGTTTTAAGATATTATTATTTAAAAATTTTCATATTTATTATTCTTTTTGTATATAACTTTCTATTTGGACCAATTATGAATTCAAAATGCAATTTTGATAAAGTTTTATTGCTCTAGTCCTGTATGCAGATGATGGATTTTTAATGTGGTTATATAAAATTGTGTAAATAACTTTGTAAGAAAAATTTAAATAAAAAGTAGATGATTTCTTAATTTGTAAATTTTAATTACTTTTCTTTATGTCGTATTTACTTGTTTATCTATTTATATATACAGCAAAGGTTCCCAATCAGAGGGGAAATTCATAGTTTTCCAGGGTGTTGTTCCAGGGATGTAAACATTTTAGTTGCATGTTAAGTATTTAGTTTTAGTTTATGAATATAAAAAAAAGAACTCTTTCATTCAAATTTTGACATTTATCAGTATTTTCTATCTTTTTCTGGTTTAATTTTAAAATCTAAATTTAGATAAATGTAGTAGATGTATTTTTTCAAGTTTTGTAAAGGAAGGGGGAGATCATATGTCTGGCTGTGGTCAGAAGGGTGAGTAGGGTAGAAAAACCTTTAGAGCCTCTGGTACATAGAGTTCATCTGGAAAGTCTCTATACCAGTGTCATAAACTTTTAATGAGAAACTTTAGAACAGTTATCTGTAGGGTCTACATGTGCTCCCTTACATTTATAATATATGCAAATTTATATAATCTGTACCTTTTGAATATTTCATTGCTTTAAAACAATACTTTTATAGATAACATAGAGCAGCAGTTCCAAAACTGTGCTCAAGTGAGGCCTAAGGGCTTCGTGTGTTCTTCCCATGGGCTGCTCAGTCCATTTAGGAAAATAATAAAAAGTAAATGAAGTTAAAGAATAAGGAACAAGAAATATAATTAAATTAAAAAATTTTGAAATATAATTTAGAACAAAGCAAATGACTTAGTGTCATAACTTTCCAAGTAGACAGTGCTGGGCCATTCTTTGGAACTGCACATTTGAGAAGCTTCTAGCTCATTCTTGATTCTTCAGGAATTCCTGGAATCTGTTTGAAACTTAGCTTGAAGTCAATTCAGTAAATTTTGTAACATAGCAATAATAGTATTGTGATATCAAAATGATTCTTCTGGAAGTTTTCTGTGCATTTGATTCAGGATTGAAATTGCTTCAGGAACCGGCTCTGGTAACTTCTTAATTTTTGAGAGAAATTGTAATTCTAGCAGGACCACACTGAAACCCTTAGTAAAAGGGCTTCGGCAATGACATTTTTTTATGCAACTGAATCATAATTTTAGGAGAAAATTGTTTTATCTTTAAAATATTATTTTAGAATAGATTTTTAATTTAATTTTAATACTAACTTTTGAATGCATGCCTGTTTTTCCCTGGCAAACAAACCTTCAAACCTTTTGCAGGAAGAAAGCCCCCACTCCCATATCAGAGGCTTATTCCCCGGGAAAGTGCGATGAATTTTGACAGAGAGTGAATTCTTCATTTCAGTGTCAGTGTCTTCCCATGGAAAAGAATACCTGCATACGTTTTGCAAGAATATAATTAAATACATAGCAAGAAAATTGTCACTTTATTCTCAGCTATCCTTTTTGGTGGAAATTTCTTCTCCGTCACATTCTGTTTCCCAGCTAGAATTATATATGCAAGGGCCATATAATAGTTAATAAGGCCATATAATAGTGCCACAGAACTGGTGCTAACCATTTTCCCACCTGATGCAATCTCTGTGAAACCTAAATTCTGCTGCCTAGGGCCTTTCTCAATTCTGCTTCTAGTGCTTGCTCTGAATTCTAAAAGTTATGACATTTCTAGATTTAGACTAAATTCCAAAAATTTTGCCACATCAGCCCTATAACCAGCCCTTACTATATATATTTCATATTTCTTCTTAATTCTGATATTGCTAAAGAAACAAAATTAGCAGCTTTTTCTATACATTCTAAATGCATTTAGTTTTTTTAGAATAACAGAAATCCGTAATTAAATCCCAAAATTCTAAAATGAAAAGGAAATGTGTTGAAGAAAGAAACTAAATACATAAAGAAAATTATTCTTCAAAGATATGTACAGTTATTATTATATAAATTACCCAGTTGTTTATGATTTCAGCCTTCTCATTTCTATTTCCTCATAGATATGATATATGATAGAGTTACTCAGCCAGCTTAAATTAAAATTAAATTGTATAGTGTTTGACCACTGGTCCAGATTTTTAGTTTGAATTCGACTGTTCTTGTTTAAATACATCACCACAAGCTGTAATTGGTTTTGTTAGCATCAGAACATGCTTTATGTTCCAAGCTCTTTTTAAATAAGAGACTTATTTAAACCTTTGTCTGACATTGTAGTTACTTTCACACATAGCGGTAATTTGCTTCACGTTTGGCGGGAGCTTTTGGACTATTTAACTTTTACCAGATCAAGTAAACCCTCATAGCTATATTATAGAGAGGTTGACAAGTTAGAAGATAAAGCACACAGAAACTAGTGAGAACACTGGTTTGCGTATTGAGATAATTTTCTGATTGTTAGAAAAGGTGCTTAAAGAGAAGGAAATCGATTTAAATTAGCCAAAATGTCTGAGAAGGCTTCAAATTAAAAAGACGCATAGCTATTTTGTTGTTACAAAACATATAAGTGTTTTGTAGCTTTTAATGTATAATTATCCTAATATCGTTTAAGAATCAATGTCATAAATTATATGTATTTTAAATGTGAAATTTTATGAGATTGTGATTTTAATAGGGTTTTTTTAACAAATATTGTCAAAAAACAAATAAAATTTTATACTGGCCATGTAAGTCCATAATGACTAAGGTTATCTAACTACCTAATTTAATTATTTATAACTAACTTCTTACCCTTAAAAATTAGCTCTGCATATTAAAGAGAGTTATTGCCTTTCATTAATCCTTACCGTGGTCACAAAATAAAACACAAAAATGTAAAAAATTCATGTAAAACTTATTCTTTGCATCTAGTGAGACTTAAAACAATACAAAAAAAAATTATTACCTGTGGTGGTTTATTTGACCTACGCGAAGCTATGACACAAACTGCGACAGACAGAGCCCAACTAACTTTCAAATCTTGCCAACCGTGCCTACATCAGTCCTTTTAGGTTTGTTCTAATCAGCAAGTCTCTCTCTAGGCAAGCAGCAGCGGTGACAGGGCGATCTTTTGTTATGAATCTTGCTGATTATGATCTTACTGCTATTTTAATCTGTGCCTCTGGACATAAAATCTACTTGCTATTTAGTAAACTTCTAGACTGGACAAGTATGTGACAAAAATAAACTTTAAAAAAAAAAAAATCAACGTTAAATTAATTTTTAGCAAAGCATAAATAAAATGTCACTTATCTTTCAAATATGTCCAACTATTATAAATGTAAAATATTTAATGCTACTTGATACATTTTATAAAGTTGATTTTATTTGCAAACTTATTAATAATTTTGTTAATTCATATTTAATAATAATTCATCCCAGTTACGGATCTATTTTCTTTTTAGGATGGTATTACCAAAATGAAATTCAGGCATAGATAATATTTTTTATTGAATTTATTCAGTTCCCATTTGCTCATAGGTCCTTAATTTTTTTCACTAATGGTCCTTAAAAGTACTTAATTTCCTTGTGCAGAAATGTGTACGAACCCTGTGTTAGCAAAATCGTCAGTGACATTATCGAAGCCTATTTTATGGGACTATTGCTTAAGAACGTCCCAAAATAATGGTGCTGGCATCTGACTGTAGGTCAACCATTGCTCACAAAGACAGCAACCTTCAGAAAAGAATTTCTGATTAAATATTACCATATCCTGATGAAACTGGGATTTTAACTAAAAAAGATAATCTCAAAATTGCCGGTATTTTTCACTAATAATCGCAGTGTAAGTATGTTTTTGCCTTAGTAATGAGAACAACAAGTTGAAGCACTACTTAAGTAGCAGTGTCTTGGTATAATTGCAGTAGCATCTTTTGTTAATATTCCTCTTTACACGTTAAAAATTGATACTGATGAGTGTGCGGGGATTTTTATTGTGGGGTAGTGAAGGTTGTTGTCTTAACAAATATTGGTCAACCTGTACACAGGTGCCAACGTCTTTATCGCTATTATGAAAGCATCTCTATTTCAATATTCAGTAGTTGTTTTTCTCACGGTATAATAAAATTTTATAAGGTATTCAAACATATATTTCAAGTAATTTTTAATGAGTTTTTTTTAAGCATAAGAAAAGTCTGCTAACCTGTAATTGCAGATTGGTTTGAAAAAAAGGAAGTTATCAGTAAAAATTAGTTGCTAAATTCCTATAAGCAAACATACAGGCACACCAGTGGCCAAGTGGTAAAGTGGCTGAACACTGGTAGTTTGGTCCGTGGTTTGAATTCTGCGAACGGGCTGGCTCCATGGGCGTTTTCGTGGTTTTTCCCATGTGTAACGTATATACGAGCTAATTTCCCTTAGAAAGTCCTCTGCGAAAGAATGCCTTCCCTTAGGCAAAGAGCCCTGGAGTGCTTTGCCAGAATTAAATAAACCTAAATCCACAAACCAGACTTACCAAATCTCCTGATTTAGGGGCTGTACAGAGTTGAATTAAGACAACTCTGAAAAGATTTTAGTGCTCTCACATACATTTAGAATAATTTTTGCCCATAATTTGTAAGGTTTTAGTTAAACTAACCAAGTTTTATTTTAATTTAAATCTGTCTATCTCCTCTCTGCTTCAACTTCCCGTCAGAAGAAGCGCGCGTTTTCAGCTTATGCTAATTTTGAAGTACAGCGAAGTACTATTTAAGCCAGAGGTAGAAACCTCTTAGTGTGAGAAAAGGTCCCTTCAAGCCTGCCATATTAAAGAGCACAGAGGTAATGGCTGCGAAATTATCACAGTGTCAGTACTTCTTCCATTCTACGGTACTGTTTATTTTAGTTCAATTTACAATGCACCAACGAAGCGCTTAGACGAAGTTGTCCTTACGGACCTTCTTTCTGCTGACAAGAAAACCATCCTAGGAGAAGACTTAAATGCGAAACATACAGAATGGGGCTGCCGAAAAACAAATAATAATGGCGAGCAACTCTTGGATTATATTAACAACAACCCAATCTATTTTTTCGCGCCAGCGGAATATACATATTTGTCTGCAAACGCCGGAAGAGGCGATATTCTGGACATTATCCTCGCTACTGCAGCAATACCAATGTATCTGGAAGTAAAAACAGAACTCAGCTCAGATCATGTACCCATCATTGCAAAACTTGGTACTAATAAACCTAACGAAACTAAATTTCATGCTATCACAGATTGGAATGAATACAGCGAATATTTACTTCATCACCCACCAAAAATTGGAAAACTCAGCAACAATAACGATATTGACCTTGCCATTGATTCATTGACTAGCGGCTTATTAAATGCTTATAACCATGCTACAAAACATGTCACTACCGAGCAGAATACTGAAAGATTACCCAAATATATCAGAAATATGATTAAAGAACGCAATAGACTCCGGAAACGATGGAGAATTTCCTGGGACCCGGGGATCAAGCGAGAAATTAATAATAAAAGTAAACAGATCAAAGATGAAATTTTTAAATTTAGAAAGGATTTATGGAATGAAAAAATTTCCAAATTCAATGAGCCTAACAACGCCTTTTGGTCTTTTGCTAGAAGTTTGAAAACGAAACCTGTATGTAATAAACCCATTTATGGAAATAACAAAATTGCTTTAACAAATCAGGATAAAGTGGATATTATGGCCGAGCACTTAGAAAGTCAATTCATACCAAATATGGATCCATGCGACCCAGATTTTGCTTATGATATTAACTATTTTGTCAAGGACTACATTGATACTCCCAGCCCAAGGAATAAACCGAAGCTCACTAATCCAAACGAAGTAAAAGAAATTATCAGAAAACTTAAAAATCGCAAAGCCCCTGGCTATGATCAAGTTACAAATATTGCTATTAAAATGATGCCTCATAATATCATAACTAAATACACAAGCATCATCAATGCGTGTATTACTCAAAATTATTTCCCCATGAAATGGAAAATAGCAAAAGTTATACTAATTCCTAAGACAGGAAAAGATCAAACTAAACCAGATGGGTACAGGCCCATAAGTCTTCTTCCAGGACTTGGAAAAATTTACGAAAGAATCATCTTGCACAGAATTGAACCATACCTTGACAAGCTTCCATCCGAGCAATTCGGATTTCGCAAGAAACTATCCACTACTAAACAACTTCTAAGGCTTAATGAGTTTATTGGAGCTGCGCTTCACAATCATCAAAAGGTGGCCTTACTCATGCTAGACGTGGCGGAAGCTTTCGACCGCGTCTGGCATGAGGGGTTGATCTTTAAGCTCATCAATATGGATTTCGAAAAAGATCTGATTCTTCTCATTAATTCATTCATTGTTAATCGTAAATTTTTTGTCAATATTGGGAATGATCACTCCACCAGCAGACGATTGAGGGCCGGCGTAGCCCAAGGATCCATTTTAGGTCCGATTCTTTACAACTTCTATGTTGCAGATTTTCCACATATTTTTAAAGACACGCAGAGCTTCATAGGTTGCTACGCCGATGATACGGCTCTTGCTACTAAATCACTACGCATTGATCACGCAGTTACGAAACTTCAAAATGCCATGCCTCAACTTGAGTTCTGGTGCACCAAATGGCGAATTTCAATAAATACTCAAAAATCACAATTGTTGCTTATTCAAAATAAAAGAAAACGCATCCCAAGTGCAGCTACCCTCAAGCTATTCAACAAAATTATTCCAATAGTTCAAAAGGCTAATTACTTAGGAGTCACGATCAATAGCACTTTCACGTGGAAAGACCACATCAATAAAGTAAGAGGTAAAGCGATTGCTACTATCCGTAATTTATTACCACTCATAGGTAAATTCTCAAGCCTTGATCTGATTAGAAAGAGACATATCTACACAGCAATTATTAGGCCCATTTTCACATATGCATCTCCTGCCTGGGCAACCGCTCGAAATAAAGATATTCAAAAATTGCAAATTCTCCAAAATAAGTATCTACGTCAAATCACGCAGGCTCACTATTACGTGTCCAATCGCACCTTACATAATGATCTAAGAATAGAACTTATCACTGATTTCCTCAAGAAGCACAATGGACGTTTTTTCGATAAAGCAGAGAGCTGTCCCTTCTTAGATAAATTTGATACCTTCAAATATGAAATTTTATTCGAAGATAGAAACATCAGACCTTATGCGGCCCACCTTACCCGCGACACAAACTTTCCGGCCTAAAGCAATTTGCACACCTCTCAATCTCCTATGATTTTATCATTAATTCAAATTCATTTTATCTACATTCAGATTGTAAAGGATATATACTCATTGTCAAACAATATTCTTTAATGTTTAGTAAATTCATGTAATTGTATTGTATTTTGTATCATGTATGTATATGTATCTGGTATTTTATTGTTTTAAGCATTATTATATCATGTATTCTTCCATTGTTACTCCGATTACCTGCCTCTCCTGGTATTTTGTTTCTTGCGGCGCACGGCTGCCTTCCCCCCTCTACCTTGTACCTGATCCTATGATTACCAGTCTGTAAATTTACTGTCATGCGCCTTTAAGGCAAAAGTATCATCGAGCCGGCGACGCCACACAAATTAGTGGCAGTCCGGCGATATCCGACATGAATGAATGAATGACTCTTAGTGTGAGAGAGCTTTAGTCTCAGAGCACGGCCACTCGGCTCAACGTTCGTCTGACCAGCTAGCAGTGTAAATTTATAAGCCATAGTGCTTACTACGTGATTGCATTGTAAAACAATTTGAAGTGCGTTAGTATTAGTATATCTTGCTACGCACCCTTTTAGGTAGAGGCCAATCTCCGCGAATTGCTCTGCGAAGCAAAGTTTGATTTAATTTCTATTTTAGGTTTAGCATTTAAGTTTATTTGATTGTTAAGTTCGACCCAAGTGCGGTCTTTTACTTCCTGTATCTCTCCCGAGTTGGGAAGTTTGTAATTAATAGTGATTTAATAAAAGAGGATTTCAAATCCCTTCACGTGCAGTTATTATCCAGCACAGCAGTTACATCAGAACATAGCTTACGTTTCATCAGCTCACTGTTCCAGTTCAGGACTTAGAACTTGAGGATAAGAACCCGATTACGGACTATATTTATGTTTCCAAAAATGATGCACAGAACACTAAGTCCTGATAAATTCTCTCTTTCGGTTTAGTTTAGCTGCTCCATACATTCCTTGATAAAATTCGCAATGAGAAATTTTGTATGATGGCCCCTTTTATTGATTTCCTTTACTAAGCACGTGCTTAATGTTAATCCAGCTTTGGCTCTAGATTCTCGATTTTCCATATACAGTGTCTCACAAAAGTGATGGGACACTTGTGCTTTACAAAAGGAAACTGTGGTAAAATAAATTAAAAAAACATATAAAAATTTTTTGTGGGTGTGTTTCATACTTAAATTTAGTAACAATTATTACATAACATACATTTTCTCAAAATATTAAAATATTAATTTAATAAAAATACAATTGTTTAGAACGGAGCAAAAAATGGCTCACATTAAGTGATGGGACACTTACTTTTCCACCAAATATTTATCCAAAAATTTTACTTTTTAAAAGGTTTTAATATTTTATTGGATTTTCTTTTACTTTTAAAACATGATTTAATCTTCTTGGGATGGATTCGAATAATTTTTTTGTGATTTCTGGAGTGATTTTACCCCATTCTTCTTGAAGCACCGATTTTAATTGTTGTTTTGAAGAAATGGTGTGTTTGCGAATTCTTGATTCCAATTCTTGCCAAATATTCTCTATGGGATTTAAGTCTGGAGATTGTGGTGGTGTTTTTATTATTTCAGGACAGTTATACAGCAGCCAGAGTCTAACGTTCAAAGCAGTGTGCTTGGGGTCATTGTCCTGGTAGAATTTAAAATCGTTATGAAGGTTCAATTTTCGTGCTGAAGATTTCAAATTTTGATTTAATATGCCAATATACTTGTACTGATCCATTATACTGTCAATAAAAACAAGATTACCAACTCCAGCGGACGACATACACCCCCATACCATAACTCCTCCTCCACCATGTTTTACTGTTGGCACCAAGTTCTGTTTGCGAAATTTTTCCCTGGGTTTTCTCCACACCAAGATTCTACCGTCAGAACCAAATATATTAAATTTACTCTCATCAGCAAATATAACTTCATTGCAGTAATCAAAATTCTTATTTATGTTGGATTTTGCGAAAGCCAGTCTGAGTTTTCTATTCTTTTCCTTTACGAAGAATTTTTTCCTGGCTGCTCTACCGTGATATCCAGTAGATCGAATTACTCTTCTAATAGTCTCAGGATTAACAATTACTCCATATAATGCTTGTAAATCAGCAGCAACTTTAGGAGCACTCATTCTTGGATTTTTCTTAATATTTCGAACGATAATTCGCTTTATTCCATTGGATAGCTTTGATGGTCGACCAGGTCTTCTTTTATCCTGAATCATATGATTCTTTTTATGTCGTTTAATGATATTGAAAACTGTTGAATGACTCAAGTTAACTGTTTCAGCAGTTTCTCCAATAGATTTTTCACGTTCAATATGCAAATTAATAACTAATTTTCGAATTTCAGGCAAAGTTCCTTTTCGTTTAGCCATGGCTGCACAGAGCTAAAAAACACAAAAATTCCAAAACAAACTGGAAAGAAATAATGCAGACGATTTTATAAATTATTGACAATTGCTTTTGAGTAAAAATAGTAACTCCAAAAAATATTTTTAGACGATTTTTGTTGCATAGACTAATGGTGTCCCATCACTTATGTGAGCCATTTTTTGCTCCGTTCTAAACAATTGTGTTTTTATTAAATTAATATTTTGAGAAAATGTATGTTATGTAATAATTGTTACTAAATTTAAGTATAAAACACACCCACAAAACATTTTTACATGTTTTTTTAATTTATTTTATTACGGTTTCTTTTTGTAAAGCACAAGTGTCCCATCACTTTTGTGAGATACTGTATTTCCCTCACCTTTTCTCTAATTCTTAATTTTCTCATGATTTTTATTAGATCGGGTTAAAATGTCACTACTTTAACTGTAAACATGATTTCTGGCATCTGAAATCATCTGATTTTTCTTCTGATTACTATTTTTTTGAAATAGAAAAAAATTTGTTCAATGCTGCTGTTATGTGGGTTGATGCCTCTGAAAACGTCATGATTAATTTTTCTAATAAGCGTCAAGCGTAGCTGTACGTCAGCTAGTAAGCCCAAAATAAGATCGAATCAGATCTCTGCATTTCTGGAGTCGCTAAATGGTGTAAATTTCACGTGCTTGTTAGAAATCAAAGATTGCGATCGTTTGTCTAAGTTATATCAGCGGAAAAAAGTAAAATATTTTTTTACTTTTCAAATAATGTATACGGATGGCTTTGCTTGTATTATTTCACCAAGAAAATAAATAATAATACCTTTCCGATGTCTATCCATTTGTCACTGCGGTTTTTTCGATTCGTATGATGGAAAGACTGAGGTACTAAAACTTACACGTACACAAAAACATGAGGGCAATATAAATTATATAGAGAAAAAAAGAAACGTTTTTCAATAGAATAAAGAACCAAAAGGTTATTAATGCAGAATGCCAGTTTTCTAACCTCCCTCCCCCCTCCCCAGTATTATTTGCCAATGAATGCTTTCGATCTGCGGTTTTGTTTAGAAAAATGCATATTAATAGCAAAATCACGAACTGAATGCAACCAATATTGTATGACGCATTTGTGCTCTTCTTTTATGCGTATATCATTTGCGCACAAATTTGTTTTTTCCAAAATGTCTTTATACCAAATTATCCGGTTTTAACGAAAGTTTCCCGCCACCGCAAATATCGTCTGCGCAAATAGTTCGCGTTGGCGTATTCAATCATATTTTGTCAAAACGTTTTTTGGTATTCGAAAGAGAGAGACTTACTTTAGAACACTGTGTTGTGAAATTTGTAAAAAAAAGATCTTTATCATTAATACAAAGTGTCTGAAATAGAACTATCCTCTACCAGATTAGAACCATTATTTACTTCCAGTTCTGTTGCAAAAAGTCAGCTACAGAATGTCACCAAATTATATGTACAACCTTTACTAATGTTGTATCATATGATACTGAGAAGGTTTGGTACCGAAAGTTCAAAAACAAGGACTATGACATTCAAAAAGTAGATCGCTGTGGCTGCTTATGTTGATGAGGCCTGGCTGCCAGAACTTGTGGAAGAAGATCAGTATGCAACCACTCGACGTTAGTTAGAGTAAGTGCCATGTCATTAGTCGTACTATGCATCACATAAACTTGACTACAAGTTCAGTAGGTGGGTGCCGTATGAGCTGACTCAAGCAGATAAGAACAGACATGTTCGGGCCTGCACTAATCTGCTCGAATATCAATGCAAAAACAAAATTCTGGACCGGATCGTCACTTCTGATGAAAAGTAGATTTACTTCAACAACACAGACCAAAAAAGGGGTTGCTCTGCGCTCGGTGAGCTCGTTGGCAGTGTCGCAAAGTGTAATTTGAATGAAAAAGAGATCATGCTTTGTGTCTGGTGGGATTTCCGTGGTATTATCCACAAAGAGTATCTGGAAAAAGATAAAACCCTTGATAGTAAGTTGTACAGCGAGATGTTAGTCCATGTTGACGCTGCTATTAAGGAAAAGCGTCGAACTGAGTTCCAGCGCAAAAACGTAATGTTCGTTTAAGATAATGCAAGACCACATGTGTCTGCATTCACCGGCTGGGCTTTGTACGGACTCAAATGATATCTTTTACCACACCCACAATATAGCTTCGACATCGCTCGTTCGGACTTTTTCTTTCCAACCTGCAGCTACATCTTGCTGGTGCTATATTCCGTTCTGCACAGGACTTCCGAAATGAGGTTGATCTGTTTTTGGACTCCCGGCCACCAAGTTTTTGGGCCGAAGGCTTTGAAAAGCTACGAAAACGTTGTCAGAAAATCTTAGATTTGGGTGATGATTTACAACCCGCACTAAAGATACTGCTTTCATGTTTTTTTCCCCCTAACTTAATTAGAAACGTTTTTTAGCGGAAAACCTTCGTTACAACGAGATAAAGGCTATATTCTGATATTTTATTTTGTGTTGTCGAGATTAAAATTACTAAAAATGTAAGAAATTTTATATTTTAGCTTCAAAAATGGATATCACATAAACTAAAGGTAAATAACCTTTCGCTCATTTGAATAGTCTTTAAAACAAAGGAACTTTATTATTTGAGTGTTTTGTTATTAAATATTAAGAAATATTTCGACTTATTTCAAGATATGCTTTAATTAAACGACATTTATGTTCTATTTCAGTTGTGATGTGAAATCTCTCTCTCTCTCTCTATATATATATATATATATATATATTTAATATTTGAAAACACCGTTATAAGGTATAATTATTGCGTGCATTACATTTCAACATTGCTAGCAAAAAACATTCAAATATTTTAATAATCTAACAATTGAAATAATATCATTTAAATAAAACATTACCTACCGATTTCATAACAGAATTTCAGTATTTTTAGTGTATATAGAAATATTTAGGATATAGCATAAACAGCTCAGATTAAATTATTACTGCTTTGACTGACTGTTCTAATATGTCAAGCAAAGAAGTGCTTTTCAGATACTAATTCAGAATGTGACTTTGATTTAACCAGCGATAATATTTTGGAAAAATTCCCCCGTCACATAACAAATTATAATGATTTCATAACTCTTCAATATGATACCGGTCTAAAATTAATAAAAGTAAAAAAGGAGGCAAAAATATAATTGCATTAAAGAATTTAGATATCGAAGATAAAGTAAATAAATCAGAACAAGTTATTCCAGAAACCAAAAATTCTGAAACCCAAAAAGTAAAAGAAACACATGATAAATCACGTCAAATTGTACCGTAGTATAGATCAATAGAAACCCAAACTAGCTGTCATAATTTCAATTTTGATAACAGAGAACAACTTCAAAAAATCCCCGACAAAGTTTACAAGCATTGAATAAAAATACTCCAGTTCAAAGTGTCTCGCAATAAATTATATTTATTCATGAAAATTTAAGCCAGGTAATCAGATTTCTGAAAATAAAAGTGTTAAAAGAAGAATTTTCTCCAACTCTGCTAATTTTATCCCAAAGGCGGTAAAACAAATGAAAAACTATTTGACGATTTGGATAAATATACGCCTTTAAATACTATACAAATAAATGTCAAGAAAATTACAAAAATGAAAAGAAGAGGTATTGTAGTTGAATGCAATAATAATGAGGATGTAAATACTTTAAAAGGTATCATAGACAAAAGCTCGATAAAGGTTCATGACTAAGAATATCAACACCAAGACTTCCAAAATGTCTTCCCCCCCCCACGGCAATGGCGGGGTTCAGTCGACTTCCAAAATGTAATTTTCATAATATCCCTTTGCATGATAGGGAGCTAGAAATATCAAATATTTTAAGTTCATTAATTGATCCACCAAACAGCTCATTTAAACTCGCAGAAAGACCTGAAAATACTGTTAAACGGATAATTGAGTGTACACTCACAGCATGTGAATACTTCATGAAAGGAAAATTAATATCAATATATATGATATATATGATGGAGATAAATTTGTATAACAGAATATTTTCGAATAAGAAGAAGCAGAAGTTGTCAGGATTTCTCACATACTAAAAATACTGTTTTTTAGAAACACTGCTTGTGCTATGGAGAATGCCATCACATTTCAGTATGTCAAGCACATTGTATTTCTTGTATCATTGTGAAGTTAACAAAAAAGCACAAATTACGTTACTGATATAGTGCCAATCATATTAATTGTCAATCATACTAATCTAAAGTGCCAGAATAAAAACAAGAACCATTTATTAATGGAAACTCAAGATAACTCTGCCATACATATAGAGGACTCGTCGAGCATAACGTCATAAGTCATAAGGAACAAGATCTGTGACTAAAGGCAATTAATTTTACACGCAGATCAAGGGAACAGTCCATTCGCTGCCTTCAAATAAATTTGCAAATGTCCCGAGCAGCAGAAGCGCAGGCAATAAAATCCGCAATAAAGACATTCTTTACATACGGAAGCCTTACACAAGAGAGGGTAAAGTCGTCGGGTTTCCCTTAATTTAGAACGTTTTTCAAAAAAGTGACAGTAATGAAGGACAACCAAAGTAGCCATCATAGTTTGCAATTTAGCCTAGCGTCCCTTAGTTATTAAATTGGAGAAAGATCACGTTGCAATACTCCTGGAGATGGGAATTTTAAGACTGTACTTGTTTCTATCTACTACTCTTCTACAGATGACCTCACTCAATGAATAGCCTTTCTTCCAGATATTGGTCGGAGATTTTTATGCACACACCACCTGGGGCTACCCAACAACTAACCCCAAAGGCCGATTTCTAAAAGACAATGTTTCATTTAAAAGTCTGGTGATGCATAATACAATAGACGCTCCCTCTCCAACTTTGAACGAACTTTTGCTAAAGGGTGGCCAGATCTAACTCTGACCTCACACCAAGCACCTCACCAAATACATAATTGGGTAGTACAAGACAAAATAAGCCGTTTAGATAACAAATTCATTACATTTCAGATTCACAGCATCACTTCAGCTATAGTAACAAGAAGATTAAACTTCTTGGCCGTAGGATCCCTTCTTTCACAAGGATCATTCTACCAAGATTTTCCCCATTAGAGATTCAGCTACAAGACCAACATTCCAACCAGGAAAATTGAAGGATTAACTATGGGTAATCTTGAAAGAAGATTTATCTCAGATTTTATGTACTATAAGGTCAGTTGGTCCAGTTCGGGTTTGAAACTGAATCTAACAGTATGCTTCCCTTCCTTGATAGTCTTATAATTCACAATGAATCTGATTTCAGCATTTCTGTTTAGCATAAACCTTTTTCTGTTAGTTAACCATCCTATACTAAATCATATCACCCAAGTAAGCCAAAAATGGCTTCTTTTTAGTGTTTTTATTTCGCGCTGTGAAAGTTTGTTCCTCAGAGCCTTTGTTAATGAATTCAATTATTTGAGATCAGTTCCCACTGACTGAGAATTTTTTTCCTGTGGTCTTCGATAAAGCCTTTAACTATTTTTTAGCTTGGCATCAGAGAAGACATTCCGTTGATAGAAATAACATTAATAACGTTATTGTGCTTCCAATTCATCCTTCTGTCAGTTATAAAATTGCACGGACTCCAAGAAGTTCAATTTTCAAGTTATTTTCTCACCTATCAATCTTTTGATTCTTAAAGATTCCATTTCTGACTTTATTTCTTGAGGAATTCATAGTATATTGTGTCAATGGGGTTTGAGATATATCGATCAAAATAACAGAACGTTAAAAATGTCAAGGAACACGAATCTTATGTCCGAAAAGGCAAATGTAAGAAGTCTTCGATAGCTAATTACGGAGGAAAATTTAATCCTAATTTCGACTTTGTTGCCACAAAAATTATCCAACGAGCTTCTTCCATTGGTGAATTGGTTTTCCTTGAAGCTTTTCAGATTCACAAAGGTATATCTTTAGTTCACGACTTTAAGTCCAATCAAGTCCTTCCTAACGCTTAAAATTCTATTAACTTAATTTTTTAATTTTCGTTACTATTTTTGCGTACAGTTTACGATAACTTTTCTTTCGTTTTATTGCTGTAGGCTATAAACACGACACTGCGCTTCTGTTTCATAACCTTGCAGAGATGTCTTTGCTCCTGATGAAGAGAGTCCTGTACTTTTTTGCCTTCGAAGTCGATTGTGTTCTTGACTAAATGCCAAACATATAAGGTAATTGCTTTGCTAATTAGGAATTAGAAACTTTTACCGAACACCTCTTATTCACCATTTAGAATACTTAGGAAGACCTTTTGCCCAAGCGGCATTCTAAAAGAATAGTCTGTAACGTGATGGATAAAAGAAATACATTTGCACCAGCAGAAACGCCAAGTACTAAAAGTTTGCGCTTCTGCTGTTGCAAATGTATTTCAATAAACTCACTAAAATAGGAAAGGCGTAGCACTATTAAAAGTTTAACTGTCAGAACGAAATACATCCTGGAAAGAATTCTGCACAAGTAATCAGTAGATCACGAAATCGCTGTGCACAAAGTATTTAAACCCTCACAAATATACTATCAACGAACAGTAAGACCATAGTGCCGTATTGAAAGAAACTATGAACGCAGTCGTGGATGCAGTATTTGTTCAGGATGACAACAATGAAGACACACTTCAACAACAACACATACGCCACTTCCATACAGGATATACTGCGCCTGATTACAAGCATTTCACACATGCAGAAATATCAAACGTCCTCCATATTTTCCAAAATGAAGGTTCCTGGCTCAGATGGAATAGATTTTAATATAATCAGAAACATAATGCTCGCCTTTTTAAAACGTACCTCAATAAGTTATTGATAGAGGAAACCTTCTCAAACTCTTTCAGAGTGGTTCAAGTTATCCCCCTGTTTCTTAAAAAGCATAGAGATCCAACGCAACTCGACTCAATATGTCTTTTTTCAGCCCAATATGTCTTCTCTCAGCCTTAGGGAAGATTTTTGGAAAATTTGAAAATAAGCCAATTAAAGCACCATCTTTACGAAAACAACATTGTCATCGCACAACAATACGAATTCCGACTTAGAAGATCAACCATCTGGGCATTGATGGGCAATAGAGACAATATTTTAGATAATCGTAACAAAGGTCTTAGTACTGCATTCATTAGTATAGATTTGAAAAGCACATTCGATACATTGTGGTGGCCGGCAGTTATCCAAGCATTGAAGGAAGCGAAACTGCATAGGCAACATCTTTCATATTCAGTGCAACTCCTTGGAAGACAGAAAACTAATGATGATCCTCAACGCAGGCATTATATTTTTTATCGGAAACAAACGAGAGGCTGTCCTTAAGGCTCTTCTGTGGACCCGGACGTATGGAATCTGGTTTTTAATCAAATCCTAAATGCACTATGGCTGGACCACACATGTATTTATGCATATGCAGATGGGGCCGCACTAATAGTTCAAAGCAGAACCAGGGAAGAACTGAACGAATGGAGTCTGTGATCAGTTCTATAAATTATGCAGAAATCTAAATCTATGAATAACAAGTAATAAATCTCAGATCTTACTGACACCGAAGAAATGAGTTTCCTTGACACGCAGACGATGCATTGCAATTAACGGGATAAGAGTAGAAATAGTTAAACAACTAAAATATCTTAGTTTAGCATTCGATAAACAATTAGCCTAGATACAGCACATACAAGAACTACAGCCTAGCAGTCTTGGCGCAGGCCATGGAAGGAAGAAAAATAAGACATTTATTGAACATATAGAGGGCCTTGGTTTTAAAACATTACGAAGACATACCGCACGATCTCTACAAATACCTTTAATGCTCTTGCGCGCCTCATTCTTCGTTCTATCAGCACGGAATTAGAGGCTGTACGTCAACCGGTCGGACTTATCAAGGCCCATTTACACTAGCGGTACTTTGAGTCCAAGAAATGCTCTCGAAGTTGATGGCTCATTAAATGGTGAAAACGTTACTCACTTTAAAAAAAAATAAACTGATTATATAAGCATTTAAATAAACAGCCTAGGTGATAATATTATTCAAAATTTCAAGAGTTCCTTAAGAATAGTTCCTTAACACTCCGTCGGGCGCGCCTAGAATTTCCCTCCGTTGGGCGCGCTGCATCCGAGAGATGCACATCACATTTTAATAATATAAAATGTTTTATATGATTTGAAAAGTGTTCCTTCTTTTTCTTTTTAGTTCCAGAATACATCTGGATTTTTTTTAATTAATGACATGCAAATTACACAATTTAGGAAATACAAAATACAACATACAGGAATACAATTACAAAATGAAAAGTATACAATACACAAAATAGTGACAGAAGATTTTGTAAAACAGGAAATATGTATTTATTTATTCATCAGAATCATATTCTATTTGAGGCTCTTCTTCAGAGCATTTTTTACACATCATAACGGCATGTTCCAAGCAAAAATACTCATTACATTTCGTACAAGAATATTGTGTCATTCTGCTTTTCTTGAATCCATAGCATATAAAACACCGTTTTCGCTTATTTGGAGCGTTTGGACATTTTACGGCATTTTTATATTCTAGAGACGGTTTGTAATTTTCCAACTTCCTTTGCAAATCTCTTGATAAATTAGTTTTTGTGAGGCGTCTAGTGATTTCTTCATTTGTCAGTTCTTTTACTAATCCTCTTAGATACTCTCTTCTATTTTTTACCAAATTTTGATTGCCTAGATAAACCACTAGTCCATTTATTGCTGAAATGTTCAGCATAGAATAAAATATAACCATTGGCCATCTTCTGGTGTTACGGGCACAATTATATGTCCCACACATTTTATCAAGAGCATCCACTGCAAACTTTGTGTCGTTATAAAAAGTAATTATTTCGGGTTTTCTGTACTCCCCCGTTTCACAATCAATGGAATCATCCATATGCATACTCGATGCAAGTAAAACATTTTTTTTCTTTTGGGCCATATATGACACCAAAGTGCAAATTTCATGAAAACTAAAGAGACTTGAATAAAGTTCACGCCCCTTTGTTTTTAAAAAGCGAGGTGGTATTTCTTTTTTATTTTTTCTTAAAGTACCTACGTATGAAAGTTTTTTCTCTTTGAATTTCTTTATTAGGTCAATTGATGTGAATCAATTATCTCCTGTTATGTTTCTTCCGCTATTGAAAATTGGTTTTGTTAATCGAAAAACGACATCTGAAGATGCCTTGCTCACATTGTATGGTCCTTCTGGTTGTTCTCCGGCGTATATTTCTAAATTTGACGTATATAATACTTTTGCGTCAACCATGGCAAATATTTTTATTCCATATTTGTTGGACTTCGTTGGTATATACTGGCGGAAATGGCTCTTTCCTCTAAATCCTTCTAACTTTTCGTCAATAGTTACATTTTGCCCCATGCAATAATGTCTCTTGCAGTTTTCTACAAATAATTCAAATATCTCTCTTACCGCTGCTAGTTTGTCTAATTTCTTCCGCTCATCTGTTGTCTCTTTGTCGTCGAATCTACAACATCTAAGCAAAAATTTAAAACGTTTTATAGACATTACTATTCGAAACATTTCTACTCCCATTCCTTCTGTAGACCACAGTTCTTCTAAAATTTGCCTATTGCTTCGTAACAGACCTGCTAAATACAGTAAACCAATGAAAGCTTGAAAGCTTTAATTTCTATTATATCTGTTTCGAGTGCGTCTCTTTCACGACTGAAGTTACCTCTAATTGAAGAAATAAATTTATTTGTATTAGTGACAATTATGTCTAGTATTTCATCTGTAAAAAAACAGTTCCAAGAATCGTATATAGTTCTTGCATTTTTTGCAGTACCTATTACGCCGGGTAATTTAGTTATAATATTATGTGACCTCCGTTTAACATTTTTACGTCCCATTGATTTTGCCCATCTTGTTGATCCATCTTTACCGATAAAATTATTACCTTCAGAATTAAAATCCTCACCTTCGGTTTCTGAATGACTAATATCATTTTCAGTGTCCGAAGGAAGCTCCCATATTTCTAAAATATCTTCTTCATCCTCAGTTTCATCCAATTCTTCATCATTTAATTCTTTTTCTCCATCACTAAATAAAATTTTCTGCGCGATTTCTAAATCTGCTGGGCTATTCAAATATAAGTATTTTTTGGAACTCATCGTACGGCACAACCGTTGTCGGGCGCGTGCATCTGATGAATGCACAGCTTCGAATAAACTCCAAACGTGTACTCCTTTCCCCTTCTCCCTCAAGGACAACTATATTCCTGAATAGCACGTGACCGGGATGGCAGATATTGTGAAGATCAAGGTCGTGAATTCCCGTTTTCGGTAGAAAAACAAAGATTGTAAAAGGTTTGCAATCTGAAAGATCACACGCGCCCGACGGAGTGTTAAGAATATAAAGCCAATGCTATTAAAAAGCTGTCAAGTTCGCATGCGTTCCTTAAGCTCAGTGTTGCGCTAGTATAAACGGACCGTCAGGAACTCCAGCCCCATACAATGAAGATTTATTCCTTTCTAATAGGTATGAAGACCCTGCAGATTATTTGAAAGTTCACGCCTCCCAAAGTTACTCAGGATTCACAATAAATATTAAACTAATCGAAAATAAAAGCTTCTGAAATCATATCAGACTTTGATATCTTCACTGACGGATTGAAGACAGACCATGTACGAAGTGTTTATGTATCAATCAGCCGCTAGTGCATTAGTTGAATGGGAAACTTCAAAATGAAAATAGTGTTTTCGAGGCAGATGCCATAGCTATAGCTGTAGGCAAAATACGTAATAGAGAACCATCACTACCACCCCACCACAAAATCAGATAGCCGTTCAACGATACATGGAATAGATAATCCCGAACACCGCTCACCACTAATAATATCAATCTAAAACTATCTCAGAAGACCGAAAGATAAATATTGAATGCATCAAAGTTCACGCTGGTAACTGCGGCAATGAACTTGTAGACAACTTAGCGGAGGAGGCAGCGAATAGATCTCTGAAGGAACATATTCAGTGGCCGAAATCTCACCTCAAAAGGAACCTCAGGTTGAAAGCACTCGTAAAATGGCAAGAACTATAGTATACAGAAGAAAAGGCGATCGTGAACATTATCATGTATCGTAGACCAACAAAAATTATAATCAACCCACATTTAATGTCCTGTATATCAGATGACGGTCCGTTTCCGGTTTATTTCGCACCATTTGGGAGCAGTAATAAGGATTAGTGTTGCTACGGTGACAGAGATATACCGAAGCATTATCTTTGTTCAATGCTGACTAACTCAAGACTACGCCTCCGAATGCCAGCGACAAATGTGCAAGTATTCTGCAAATACATGGTCAGGCAGAGATATCTAATAAGCAAGATTACAAAGATTATGACCAACCTTATCGAACTCGGGGTAGACCTCTGCCTTACAAGTTAAGTCCCTCCAGCAGCTATAATCCTATACAGTCATGACAATTTTCCTGTATCAGGTATATTACAAAGCTCAGATAGCATCAATATTTTGCACTATAATAATTAATAATTCCTTGAAAATTAATATATCGGTATCAATCTTGGTTGCAATCAGTACCACTGCTTGTTGGATTGAGTTACTGTAGATAATGGTGGATATGCCGCTACACCAATTATCCGTTATGGTAGAGAAATGGTGTCCACATCCTCCGTCAAATAAAAAAAACAAAATCACCAAGAAATTTTTACGTGGATTAACAAAATGACTGCAGTTGCTGAAGAAACAGTAGTAGGAAAAGTAAATCACTAGTTGTTGATCGCATTAAAACAGATATCATGTTAATCTGAAATTTACATAGTATGTAATCGCAGATTACATACTATGTAAATTATGCAGATTGTGTGTGTCTTCATCTGGACGCACCTTTGTTTTTTGTTAGCTGCATACATTGAGTATTTTTATTCAAATTATATCTAAAACTCAGATTACATTTTCAGACATTGATTATATAATACTATTTAATTTTTGTTATTTAAAGAATTTCCTTTTTGTGTGTTTTTATTATTTAAAAATTACAACGTAGAGTGCTCAGCGTTATGTCCCAGCAGCACTTTTTACCTACT
>KK112194.1:136874-208534 GCA_000611955.2 Stegodyphus mimosarum
ACCATACACGCCTCTCTACAGCCGTCTATTTATTCGGATCCATCAGCCGTTCAGAGGGCGCTGCTCAGCATACGCATGCGCTACGGATTTGCAATTCTAATCATTTGCATATCATGCGCTACTTTGCATTTCCTGAAAATTTCAGCTCACTCGCGTAAGTCCTTCATGGTGTTGCAATTTTCACAAACGTGAGTGTAATTAGTTTAAATTACCTGATTGTTCAGTTTAAACCCAAGTGGAGGTCATTATTTTCTGTATCCCTCCCGAGTTGGGAAGTAGCTGTATATAATTTGTGGTTTAATAAAAGAGGATTTTAAATCCCTCTGAAGTGCATTTCTTCTACCAATTAACCACAGTTTTCTATCACAGAACATAGCTGCATTCAGCTCCCTGTTCAAGATCAGGACTTCACGTTTCACGAAGATGTTTGCCAAGAATATGCATCGAACACTGAGTCCTGACAAATGGCTATCTCGCTAAACTGGCGATATCGCGAAGGTTTTGCAATTAATTCTCGTCGTCAAATTTGGCGAGAAAGTTTCAAAAGTCGCGAAACTTGGCGATCATTTGGGGACATTTTGTCCAGTCCATGTATAACTGTAATTAGTATTGTGATTGAATAAATGTAATTAATTTAGATTTGTAATTGATGATATTGGGCCCTGACATACTTCCAGTATTTTTAAGAAGTTATAAAGATTTCTAGGTGACCGGTGGAAACTACTAGACCGGAGAGAGCATAAGTTTCTAAGTTGTTTAGTTCAGCGTGAGTTCGGAGTATTGAGATATCTACGTGTTATATTCACTCTTTAGCTGCGCTTTACACTGCGTTGCGTTCAACGCTTTTAGTAGTTTGAATTGTAAGTACTCACTGTCGTCTGTGATACTGTGAACAGATGTACGACTATTATTGTGGGAAGTTCCAGAGCTGTGAAGTATTTCATTTGGTACAATAAATTTTATCAACTTATCATCGGTTCCGTGTGCATTCAATCTATTACGAATCCGTACACATGCATATGCTATTTTACTTTTTTCAATGGATACTGGTAGCATAAGTATTGGTCCAAAGATCAGTGCCGTCATTTTTTTGCTGTTTCGTTTTAAGCGTTGGGTAATACGAAATATGTTACATTTTAACCCATAATTTAATGCTCATGTTTATTTTCTGCTTTGCTACTTTTGCACCTTCAGTATTTCTAATAAATAACTAACTAAATGAAATTTTAAAAAGAAAGAAAATCTGAAAGGATTCAGATTTTAACTTCGAACCAGGGGATTTGTTATATGCTTTTGCTGAGCTTGCAGTTTTCTAATCTACTTTTGGACTCATGCGTGCTAACGCAATTTGTTTTTGATCTTTTTAATTTATTATTAAACATCACTTTCTTCGTACTGAAGCAATTAAAATTCAACACACAAAATCACAAAATTCAAAATCACAAAATTTTTAAGAACACATATTTTTAAAATACCCGATGAAGTGTTTAATATAGCTATACTTTTTTCTTCCTTTCCTTTTTTCTTTTTAGTTTTCAGGCTTTTTATTTTCAAATTTTCTTAGTTGACTTATGTAACTTTTCTGGCCATTATATTATTAACATTTTGTCTTTTTAACGTCATGTATTAAAGATAGCTTTCTTCACGCTTGAGCTCCGTTAAATTCAACAGCAAAATTACAGAATGTTTAAAAACAGCGTATCTCTAGAATTATTGATAGAATGTTAAATAATGCAGTATATATACGTATATATAACTATATGTTCGCTTTATTATGTCTTTAAAAATAGTGAATGTCGGTAATATTTGGCGGAAACATCCTTTTATTTGTAAAGTAATACGGACAAAAGTATGAGGATTCAGACTAATAGTGTCTCTGAGGCTGAAAATAAACAAATAAATAAAAAGAGCTTGATAATAATATTTGAGGATTTGCGAATATTAGACGGACTACGTCATGGAAACAGAAAAATTTCGAAGCAATTGATTTGCCCAGATCTACCTAAATTCTGTTATACATCCGCGTTTTATATACTAAGGTGAAATCAAGAATATTTGCATACAAGATCTGTTTCTAAAACGTAACCCAGGGAAAAGTGAAATAGAAGGCTTAATGTCAAATATTTAAGATATAACTTAAAATTGGAAAAATTTATTTATGAATTGAAAATGCATGTGGTTTGGAGTTTCTGATCGATTTCTATTGAAAACGGAAAAAAGAGAAAAATAACAAACTGTGAGATTTGAAATTTCATTTCCCTTGCAGAATGAGAGGAAATTTCACTTTATTTCTATTTTCTCCCTCGATTTCAATATTTAAGAGGAAATTTCCTTCCCTCTGAAATATAAATTAATTATACGAAAATAACTATGAAATAATAAAGCAATAAATTAAAAATTTTTATCATAATAAAAAATGTAACCTTTCTTTCTACCATTACATTTCCCGACAATATCTTCTTATGTTCATGTCTGCTACGTTAGTTTGAATCTTAAATCTTGACTCATCCAGAAATTTATTTTTACAATCTCCCGAATGACACCCTGCTTAGCTTGCATCTTTTGAGAACTCTTTGACCCACACATCGGTGCATTACGTCACCGCTCTTAATCAACAAACGGACTGATGCAAAATATCTTCTGGACCGATGACGTCATTTTCACAGCGGGTGCCATCTACCGGCAGCGTTCGACATAACTTCCCCATCCCAGTGATTGCAATCAGTCGCTCTTGTGGCTCACTGTTTTGATCCGGTGGGTGTTCATCTCTATTTATCGCGGCTCTGACAATTTTCACCCTTCGCCTCTTTCGCATTCTTTCTCTGCTGGAGAAGTCGGAATGTATGTTTTGCAAGTATTGCCAAATTTCTCGAAATAAGATCTTTATTGCCGTTCATATTTGTTCATCATCCACTTCTGGGATTTTATCCTGTTGGAATTCGTTGGATTAAATTCACCTCAAAGGTAAAATTTATGTTACTTTAATTTCGTATATAATTCCATTGTAATTATCTTTGAATTAGTATTAATAACAATAATTTAATTTTTGTATTTCTTCATTTTTCAAAACGTAAACAATTTATTAAAATTCAAAAATGGGAAACAGCTTCTTTGCTGCAGGTTATAGCTTGCGCATGCGTTAGTGATATGATTATGTTCTGTTTTATTCTCCCCGGGTGAGAGACCTGTTTTTGTTGCTTTAGAATTTTACTCTAAATAATTATTTTAGAGGTGTAGTGTTTCATGTAATAGTTTATTTAACTCTCCATTTCATTTTCAGTCTAAAAAACATATCTAATTATTATTTGTTAGTTTTCCATTTTTTCTCCGTGCCCAAAATAGAACCAGAAATCACTGTAATTCATTTTTATAGAGAATTATATTTTTTAACTCATAAGAAGAAATCAGTTGTTTTCAGTAATGGCATGTTAAATTGTTTCTCGCTAAGTTAAAAAACAAGCTATAGAACTTTTGAAAAGATGCTTAATTATCTCTACGTTTCTTCTAAATTCTTTTTTTCCCCTAAAGAAGTATCGTAAAAATTATTTGCCTGTCCCAAAGTTATATCCATAATTCTTCTTTATTTCCTAGAGTTTATAATCGATTCTTCGTGATGGGACGAAATAGTGCCTCGTTGCTCAAGTAGCACCATCATCTTTTATATGATCAAATGAATGTGTGCTGTTATATCCATAACAATGCCTTACAGCTTTAGCAGAGAAATTCAACGAATAGCCTGATATTAAAGACTGAAGGTAGCAATTGAGTTTTAACAAATAAAGTGTGCTATGTAATTTATGTAGATGGTTTTTTTGGTAGAGTGATTTACTCGTTTTCTGGCGCGTCTTTAAAATTTGGTAATGACAGATGACTAAGAATTCTGTCTTTTATGATAAAATTTAGGTCGCATAATTGTGTAAAACCATAAACAAATGACCAGCACTTTACATTTTTTGTTTTTTTTAGGTGAAGATTGCTTGCAAATAAAAATTGGGTGTAAATGTGACAAATGTGGCTTTAATCCGATTCTCTGTTTTATATCATCATCTTCCTTTCGTAGTTTTTTTAAATTAAATTAATATTTTTCGATTAAAATATTGAAAGGGACAAAATATATCGTATGCTTGGAATTTTCAGGAGAGTTAGCAAAACGATTTAAAATTTTACATCCAAGGTTTACAATATATATGACGTTACAAATGACTTTTACTTTTTATAGTAATGATTTAAATGTTAATAATGTTATTGAGAAGTGTATTGTAATTAAATTGTTCAATTTGCTAGAAAGTATGGTATTGTAGTGTGAGAAATAAACTCAAAATTTTATAGCGCTTTGAACTTGCAGAATCTGAATTTTTCAAAAATAGCGCGTTTGATTAAATAACTAAACAGCGATTTAGTAACGTAACATCAGATAAATTTACCCCTACCCCAATAAAAAGGAAAGAAAAAAACGTATGACATACACTATATACATGACAGTAAATAGTCAAGGCATGCGCGTACCACATGCATGTTTGAGTGCACGCGAATTTACACGCTTTATATTTAACTGTCATTTTGCTAAACGGTACCCGTGATATTAAATAGCAAACAGAATGCTGAAAAGTATTTAAAGCCTCACAAAAAAAATTCCAAGCCCTGCACTGGAAGGAATATCTGACAGTTATTGGTTGAGTTCGGCCCACCAGAGACCGAGCGGTATAAGTAGCTGACCACTGGCAATTCGGTCGAGGGCTCGAGTCCCGGCGAACGGGATGGCTGCATAGGCGTTTTCGTAGTTTACCCCATGTGTAACATAGCTACAAACCAGTTTCCTTTAAAAGTCCTCCATGGGGCATCCCTCCCTTTCCATGCAGTGCCTGAGGGCGGAGAAATCAGATTCTCAACGGGCTGTGGTTTTTTAGCAATGCTCAGATCCATAAAGATTTATTGATAGACTCAATATTTAGCTGGATTTTAACTTGTCTTCACAAATTTTTCAAAAAAAAGTAGACATTTCAATTTATGAAAGTATTAGAAACTTAAGAAATTATAATCCATAAATTGTCCAAAACTTCAGAAGACCTAAATCGATCCTTTATAACTCCAACTCGTAGGCGTCCATTTTTGACGCCTTCTTTCTATTTTTTTCACATTTTTACATTAGGGCTTTGAACAGATGTAGACATCAGTGGTATAGAATTTCGCTCCGGCGGCATTTTGCGCATCTTCTATTCATGTTCTTCCATCTCCCGCGCTTAAAAACGATATTTCAAATCAATGCCAGCTAACAACTGCTGGGGTCTGAGGACTTGTGAGTAATTTCTGATGCTTTCGATTCGATTCTAAACGGTATCCGTCATTTGTTAAAATGTGAATATTTACTATCTAAATTTTTATTTTTCCCCCTCATAATTTTTTGTATGAAATGCTTAATTTTATTCTTATTTTTGAACGAAATAGTACCTGTGAGCCGTGTACGCCAAAAAACGTTTTTTATCAATTCACAAAATAGCTAATAAGTAGGGACTTTTGTTTCATGTATAGTTAATCAGAAAGTACCTGTTTTTCTATAAAAATTTATTATTCCCTGTTAAAATTTCAAAGATATTTGGATAGGGGGTGTTACTTATTTTCACATCTGTATCTTCTTTTCGCATCGTGCTTTTAAGAATCGAATCGAGCTTTCAAAGAGAAAAGACAGAAAACGAATTATGGCAGGGTGACTTGATTGTTACATATACCCAGTTGTAGGATCATTAGGCTTTTTTGAAGCAGGAGGCGTGAAAAATGAACAGTGCCCTCTCCAGGACTCGGATTTGGAGCCTTCGAATATGCGCCGATTGTGCTGCCGTTATCCCACGAAGACATGTTGGAAGAAAGGAGAAAATATCTTGCACAGTAACCTCTCAATTCTCGCAGTCGCGTAATGTTTCAGGCATGTGTGATGGCGTTTTTTTTATATAAATGCACTAAGCAGCAACTGTTTAATACCAGATATACGGACCCGTCATTTTGACGGATTTCGGGCTTCATGAGGAAAATTGAGAAAACCATTATTTTCATAGTTTTATAATTTATGTTGACATTTACCGATGTAATGAGACGAATATATACCCAAATATATTTACCCTTCAGTCCTTTAATTTCAGAGTTCTGTATGATGTATACCTATCTTAACGGATATCCGCCAAAATGACGGGTAAGCTAGTTTGGTAGTTAATCGTGATTAACGAGGTTTTTTTTCATGAAATTATTTTTCTGATGACAAATGTAGAACGTAGGTACTAAATAAAAATCATAATTCAATGGAAATATTTTTCTATCACTTCGAACCCAGTATCAACGCACCGCAGTTTGCCAGAGCAAGAGATATGTCATGTGTGATTGTCTGTCAATCGCACGTACCTTAAACATAAACATAAAGCGTTAGGCTCAAAGCCAAGAAATGACTGCAGTCGTTGAGTCCCGGTCAGTGTGTCAAAACGTTTTAAAAAATGCTTCAGTTAAAGCGAGTAGAGACGGTAAAGAAGAAAATAATAGATTATTATGAATATTAGCAATATCATTATAGATTTAGAAAAAGTAATAGTCTTCCAAATCAAGGTTATAAGGTATTTCTCCCGCCTTCTTCGCTTGCCTTCGTGGTGTAATGGTCTGCATGCTCGACGCGTAACCGAGAGGTCCGTGGTTCGATTCCCGGCGAAGGCGTTGCTCATTTTTCATGTCTCCTGCTTCGTAAAAACCATAATGTCTCTACACTGGCGCCCGAACTAAAAAGGTGGTGGATGATGATTCTCCACCACCGGGATTTGGCGACTGGCTCCCCAAAACCCCAGTCGCCCTTTAAAAGGGGGAGTTTATAAGGTATTTCCAACGCCTTCTTCACATGCCTTCGTGGTGTAGTGGTCTGCATGCTCGAAGCGTAACCGAGAAATCCGTGGTTCGATTCCCGGCGAAGGGGCCAATATAAGGTTTCTCCTTGAATCTCTTAATCTTCTTACTGAGCATAAGCTGTGAAACCCTATGTGGAGGACAGTGAGCAAATCTAGGCTATGTCCTTTAGTGTTGAAGAACTACAAAGTCAGAAGGAGGGTTTAAATGACCCTTTAATTCAAATAATTACAACTCTCCAACTTGAGAGTAAGCCACTACTTGGGCTGAACTAAAATAATATGAAATAAAGTGTGTTAACAATTCAAATACCTAACTTAACCTTAACTAGGACGGCGAGGGAAGCCTAACTCTTAGTGAAATGCAATAAATGCGAATTTCACTAGCAAGCACTAGTAATTGCAATTGCCTATGAAGGCGAACTTTCAGTAGACAGAGGAAATCCTTGCGCGCACAGCCTTACGGCGATAAATCCAAGACTCTGATTTTCCTCCTCGTTAACTCCTGCCTTTTAAACTGCTAACAGATATATGCGATTTGCATAAATATCTCGCTCGCGCTAAATTCGGGCAGCAACTGAAACTTTGAGATATCGATAGGAAAGTTCAAACTAAAAATAATTTGGTTAGTTAAAATAATGAATGCTACAAGGTTAGTGACGAATAGCTGTCTATTATATTTTATTTATGGCGTAATCATGAAATCGTTACCCGAAAAAATCAGAAATTCTGAAAAACCAACTGCAGTCGAATTCCAGGATTTCCAGTTGCGAATTGATTGTACTGCTCTGATCGCTATAGTGGTTAGCGACGCTGGCTGCCATATCGTTGAGCCCGAGTTCGAATCACTGGAGAAGGGTTGGATGTTTGTAACTGGCATAATATCTGACTAGCATGGAGGCACTTAACACTGTCGAGCCGAAAATCCTACCGAGAGGTTTGATGGTAAGGAAAGAAGTGTGAGAGACTCTCGGATCCATCCCCCGGAGTATACGCCATCAAAAGTGGAACTGATCTATATAATGAAGTTCTAATATTCCACCCTTTCGGCCTGCCAACTGATTATGTTGACAGAATTTAGAGGAATAATGCCTTTAGATCCTTAAAAGTTTAATTAAAATAGAGAGATGATAAAATATCCAGTAAATACATTATATTATGTTAATTTAATGAATGAAATTGAGCTTTATTAAATAAATAAATAATAAACTAACAAAACATCAGTGTTATAGTTTTATGAAAAGTAAAGTGCTGGGAGATCTAAGTTCCAGGAGCGCAGTTTAAGCCAATCAGTTTGAGCACAACTCGGTTCCTGAAGGAGAAACTTTCTGAACGCATTTCGGTCTTTTTGTTTCGTATATCCACTTTCAAAAGCATGGATATGCTTTCATTTATTCCCCGCAATAGAAATGCTAATAATCAATTAAAACTTTTGACTGAAAAGTTGAAACTATCAAAGTGATTGCACCACCATTTAATATTCGCTCTTTAAAGGCATGAAAGTAACTATATTTATGGACGAGTAACTAATTGAAACTTGCAGCTGATATGTGATTTATGCAACTTATCAGAAACTAACGGAAATTAGAAGAAGTATTATATTTTTGTTATTTTTGCTATTTCTTTCTAATTTCTAACCCTTCAGTTTGTTGTAAAAATTTAATAATTTGAGTAATAGTGAGAATTTGGTAAAACAGGGGGTTTAAAAGTGGTATGGGCCAGTTGCTTCACCTTGGTATGATGAATTGGCTCACCTAGGTCACCTATTGGTATGGTGTTGGAGTCTGTAAGGTTACGATTCCATAATAACAAGGCTTCCAAAATTTCTTTCGATATGTACATTAGCGCATGCCAATAAGATGCAGTTGTTGCTTGCTAGGAGGCAGTGGGTTTTAAATGCGAACAACTCTTCTAGTAATGCATCCTTTCCAGCGTGTTTCTGGAGATGCTGGAGAGAATGCAGAAACTGGATGAATTGCAGGTGGAATAAACCGCTAGCAATAATTCCTCGCAGTGTGTTTCGTTCTCGATGCAACTGTCCAGTGATCTCAGTTTTCTCTTCTTTCTGTTCCCAGTATTCTTTCCTACGGAAAAGACGCATAAACACCATTTTTCAGTCTGTTTGAAGCAGTACTGGAAAATTAAACTGCATAACCATTCCTTGCTCCATGTTTAATATAATTCCTATGATTTTAGACCAGATATTTCAACATTTTGTGTCTCTAGAACTGTATACTTATGGAATTGCATTTTAAAAAGTGGTTTTTGGATTTCTTTATGATAAAATAGGGAGTTGTGTTAGTTTATTTTATAGCCATAATGAGTACTCCACGTGAAGAACAATCATTTGCTCCACGGTAATTTTTCTATCATTTTCTGGCGTTAAGAAGGCCTTTAACTCCCGCAAGACAGCAATCAATTGCTGTTTAGCAGTTGTCGAAGAGATATACCTAAGCCTTGTCACCGATTAGTCTTATTCCCATCAATTAATTAGGTGCTATCATTCGTCCACTTTTGACAACTAGCACATTTCTTCGTAATGTGTCTCTACTAGTACATGGGTACACGCGAGAGTTATCTATCTTCTTAAAAGATAATTCTGTGTGAGTAATGTGACGAACTGCTTTATTAGCTGAATTTTTTCTGAAATTCCACTGTTGATGGTTATTTCAAATTTTTATTTTTTAATTTTAGAGTTGATCTATAAATGTTTTGCCATTTGGACGTGTAGATGGGATACATTTTTTTCAGTTTTATGTCAACGTTGAAAAACTATACAGATACGAAATGGCTATCAATTGCAAATACAGTTGAGGAATTAAGTTCAAAACATTTTTTATAACCAAACTGTATCAGCTGTTAAAAGATATGTTATAAGATGATAAATTATAAGAATATGAAGCTAACGTCTCGAAAAAAATCAATTAAATTTTTTACGTGTTATCTTAATGCGTAATTAAACATTCCAAGAAACGTAAAAGGTGAATAAAGGCTGAAATCAAAATCTGCAACTGTAAATAAAGTTGCTGTTTGGGATTAGCCTTTTTTTTCAACAGATTAGTGGAAATATTTTTGATAAATTTAAAAATTGAACTTTAAAGATGAGCATGTGAATCAAATTTAATACAAAAGAAAGATAAAAGTTAATAAATTACATGACGGGAAGTATAAGTAATAAAACAACATATATTTGAAAAGTCAATAAATTAGATACTGAAGAGTCAAGTAATAAAATAACTAATATTTCAGAAAATTACAGTTTTATATCAGAAATGGAAAAGTTGGTTACATGTTTACATCACATACCTAATATCTATGTCTGTAAAGTTAAACGTGAGATTTCCTGATTTTCAGTTTTTAACTAGAGAAAACTTAATGCCATTGTAATTAGACGATAAAAGGAGCATTGTGTACCTTATCACTAAAATATCCAAATCTTGATTATAAACGCTGGATAAATTTCATCGCAAGAGCGTAATATTAAAAGTAATTTAGTAATTCTCAGGATCAAACCAGACTAGAGAAACTTTTAAATGTAAAAAAAGAGAAATCGGAAAGGTTTCAGATTTTAAATTACGTACAAAGGGTGGTTTTTTTTTAATATTTTGTGTGTTACCTTTATTTATTAAATATCATGTTCTTCGCACTTAACATTCAGTTCAAGAGCAATATCGCAAAATAATTTTAAAATGAGCATATGTTTAGAATTTCTGATACTCAATCTCGCGAGCTGGAGATAAAAGTGTTTTGCAACGTTGCCATTGCTCGCTTTGAAATCCTTGAGTTTGTTCATCAAAAATTCGTTAAAGTTTTACAAAATATGAAATCGATAATGAAATAAATTCCAAATTTCAAATATGGGATTCCAGATGCCCATATTCAGGTGGAAACGTTCAATTTTCAAAATTGGATAGCTCTAGGTGCCGTTGTTTTATCACAATGCGAAAAATATACACACATTTATGCAGATTCTTCATTATTTAATTTCTTTAAATATAATACAGGGCGATAGTATTTGGTGGCAACAATTTGAAAAGTGAAACAACACTTTTAGTGAATCAACGCAAAATGCCGAAACGAAATTCCTTCTGTGCAAATTGCTCCTTTGGACTAATAATACTTAATTAATATTGTTTAGTTAAATGGTATTTTAGTTGCATTGAGGATAGCTTTAATTGTTGAATTACTCGACTTAAATAATAAAGTTCCATTTAGAATCTGCACTTGCTCAAAGTAAACTGCCAAACACGACTCTTCTCTCTATAATTATAAATTTTAAAAATTTCAAAGGCAGTGTGAGAAAATTCTTGATGATTTTGTTGCCAGAAAAGCAAGAAAAATACGTTATCAACATATAAAAGTTAATGAGCTATTTTGTTATTTATTAAATTATTATTTCTATGCATTTTTTAAAGGATTTTAGAGAAAAAATATTTCTGCATTTTTTACATTTTTAACTCAAACCGTTATTTTTATTATTTTGTAGGAAATAAAAACTGTTACGACGAATTACTTTATGAGCTATCGCATTAAGATTAAACTAATTACCTTAAAATATATTGACTATAGACGTTTACGTATGCAGTGAATTTGTGTTAGGTGCATATTTATCCTTTTGCCTGAGATGAAAAAATAATTAGGCACGGCTCTGATAACAACAACAAACAAATTTACTTACAGAAATATTTTTCGCATTTTTCAGCAGTACTTATATTCATGATTTATGACTGAAATTATTAACCTTCAAATGTTAACTTAACAATTTTTTTAATTTTAAATTTTCGCTTAGAAAAGTATTTTGGAATTTTTGTAGAAAAAGAAATAATATTTCGCAGTTTTAGATACGTCATGAAAATTTTCTGAAATAAATGAAGAAGAAACTCGCAATTAAAATAGTAGGACGTGTATTAATTTATTTAACTATTTTCAGCTCTTTGTTTCGTAGCTATTATAAAGTAGTTGAATGGAATGAATTTTATGGTATTATTTTCTGAAATCTTATCTAATCACACCTTTGTTTGCCGAAGATGTAGTAACAGACAACAAATAGTGACGCTGTATAAAAAGCATGTGAAATGAAAAATAGAATAGATAAAATATATCACTTCAAATTTTATTAGGTAATGAAATGTAATATGAAGTGGTTTGTAATCACTGTTTTGGAAATAAGTGGTAAAAAATGAATAGAAGCACAACAAAAAGATAACGGAATGTGCATCACGACAAATATCCGTTTTGATATTTTTAGAAAGTTTATATTTTACTTTTTGTAACCTTATTGTAATCTGAAGGCCGCATTTTTTCATTTAGAAACGCAACCGTTTACCGTATGTAAATAAACATTGCTAAAAATGGGGCACGTGTTAAAATGTACTAATTCTTAAAATGTAATATTTTTTTAAAATTTTCGATTATTTTAAAATCATTTATTTTTACACATCGGTAATTTAAACCGTAAATAGCTGTTGTTAGTACTTCAAAGTTAATTATTAAAAACATTTGTTAGATATATTTTAGTGTTTTATTTAATTCATTTTATTCTCTTAACATCAAGGTATTTTTTTCTGTTGGTGGTACTGAAATTAAAGGATGCATCTTAGAAAAATAAATGGCGTACGAGGATCCAAGGAAATATATTAGTAAATTATAGTGCTTCTACTAATTGAATAATAGAAAATACTGCGTAACTCGAAATATATTTTACGCCATTTTGTTAATTTTTTTTCATATTCTTTTATTTATATGGCTTACATTTTTATAAAGAAATTTATCGTAAAAGTATTGGATAAAAAGCGCGGCAAACTCATTTATGGATTGGCAGCAAATAATTGTTTTGTAATCGAAGGTATAAAAGGTGTATATAAGGTGTTGTAAATTCCTTAATTACTTTGTGGGGATTTACTTGATTTATTTCACATTAATTTTATTTTTAAGTAACCTTTCGTATCACTCTTGCTTTCAACCTACGCTTTCTTGCCAGAATGATATTTCAGTTTCGCGCAAGTTGTACAAAGTAAGGTGGAAAGATACTATTTAAGTTTGTGTCTGACTTATTTCAGACAGAGTGTTTATTCGTTATTTCGCTAATATTTAAGCTTGCTATTTTACGGCCGTGCATATTAATTGCCGGTTTGTCTACGTCGGTGGTAGGTCTAAGAGCCAGCTCTTGTTAATCATCTCTGTGCAGCTTCACCTGATTATTTAACTTAGGCTTAGTTTTGATTTTTATATTTCTGTTTTTATTTACGACCAAGAGTACTGGCTTAGTTTTGTAAGCACAACGAGTACCGACTGTAAATCCTTTCTTGTCTTTTCACCCATTGTTATTGCATTGTTATTGATACAGTTTGAACTTAGCAAACAGTCGCTTCGCAGTTCAAAATTTAGCTATAATCTTACAACTTTAATAGTTTAAACGCTCATAAAAATTACCATTTAGGTGTAATATATCAAAAAGCTGTGTTATTATTTTATTTGTATTGTTAAAAATATTCTTTCTATTATTTAAATTTCGAATTTTGCACTTATTTGCAATACACTGGCAAAAATTCTCAAAATTCTCAATTTTTTATTCTGTGCAAATTAGAGTCTTCTTTTGTTAGACTGGTAGCAGCCTTAAGAATAATTAACTTGTCAGTCTTATGTTTGATGAATGATGTGGTAGCGTAACGTAACATAATCTAACAAAAAAATTAAAAGAGCTGAAATACAGATGTTTCTAACATCAAATATCTTTAGTATAGAATAAAAACTAAATGGCATACATAATATAAGTCGATTGCTCTGAAAGTGATCGCTTTCCAGGGTATAAATATATTTAAATAAATAATCACTAGATTTATTTTTAATAAAGTATACAAGGACTATGGCGAACGAATCTCGAACAGTTCACTCATCTCGAGAATTTAATTGAAAATTTTGTTGGAGTAGAGAGTTGTGAGGAATTGTCGCTCCTCTTTGTTCGTGCTGTCGTAGTATAAGTAGTTAACACATCCAGCCTAGCAGCTGGAAGATCCGCGATTTGAATCTTGTTGAAGACTCGATTGATTTTTCACATGCCTTTCTCCGAAGTATCTTGTGGTCCTTGCATCTTAACACAGCCAATGGTAGAGGATACGTATCTAAATCAAGAACTTATTTCCGTTAAAGGCAACGAGATGACTAAAATTACGCAGATCACGGAGTTTATTCAAACAAATCAAAAATGAACAGTTAAACTTTTTTAAGATGGTGATACTGAAATATATTAGGGCATTTGCAACGTAATGCATTTGTCGCGAAAACAAAAGTTTTTGTGTAATTTGCTGGTTTATATTTCAGTAAAGTTCTATTTGTTGAATTAATCGTTTCATTTGTTTAAAATTCTGTTATTTTACCATAAGTAAGTAGTACCTATATCGTGCCATATGGTAAGCAACTATATGGGAACATAAGTAATTTTGCCATAGTAACTATTTGTCATCGTTAATAAATATCTGTTTCAGTTTTTTGATTGAATCCTACATTTCAGACTAGAATGGTATGTATTTGTAGCATAAGATTTTAGGCTTAAGCTTGAATTTAAAGGGCAAAATTGTAAGTTTGAATAAAGTTTTATTCTGGTTTATATATTATGACAGATTATTTTAACGTACACATAAAAAATTAATTGCTCTCTGAAACATCTGATACGTATTCCACTCTAAATAAATGACGTCTAGAAACTCTATAATAATTTCTAGATATTAACAAAATGATATTATTTCAGAAGAAGAATTGTGTACTATCCTAAAACATTTTTTTTTATGTGAGATCAATTAGCTTTCCTGTTTGCGTCAGCTTAAATTCGTAGCCTTCAGTATGTGACTAAAAATAAAATTAGGTATATATTATTATAGCATAATATTTCATCTCCGTATGTTGTTTTAGAATTATTAGAAAACAAACTGCATTCCCTCAACTTGCCATACGAGTTAAAAAATTATGTCACGGATTGAGTTTTTCACCTTTAGCCCGTATCGTTCAAGTGAAATGCATTCTGCACCTTGAAATGGATTGAATAAGTACCATGGAATCAGCAAAAATGCATCTGAACATCTCTAGAACCAGTTTCGTTTTCACCTGCTGCCGTGACAAGGCAGGGAAATAAAATTTCAGCTGTTCATCCAACGTGAAATGAATAATTCCTAAAAGTGAACGGATTTAATGGAAAATACATCAGATCTGCGGCACTAGAGCTTAGGATCATTATCTGTGAAACTGTATCTGACAAAATAAAATCATTTTACATAAATGTAGAAATTGGTTTTCCCAATTCTACATTTCAAGATTTTTATGCAGAATAAAAACTGTCATAGATTTATTAAGTATAGCGAAATTAAAAATTCTACAGAATTAAATATGAAAATTGAAAAAAAAAATATTATTTACTAATTTAAACTACGTTACTTTGGAAATTTTCTCAGGCTCTAATGTAATGAAAGATTTAACAATGACAACTTTATAACTAAAAATTAATATTATGTCAGTAGAAAATAAATTCTAATGATTTTAAATGTTTCAAATAGTTTTTGGAAAAATACTCTAAAACTTTGAAAGATTTATTTCACATTCACTTTATTTTTAGCACAATACATAATTTGCTTTGTAATTCCGAATTTAAAGTACTTAGTGATAACAAACAGTTTGTAGGTTATTTTAACATTAATTGATCAGTTATTTACAATTTCAGCCTTTACTATAACTTCTCCTTTCTGTTTCCTCACCAGAATGCAAATAACCAATAATATTTAAACTGAGGATATTTGGATAACTGAGGATATTTGGATATTTGGAACTGTGGATATTTGGATAACTGAGGATATTTGGATATTTGGAACTGTAGATATTTGAATTGTAAGAGAGAACATGTTTCTGACATCGAGTGCGCGCCACGACTTCTAGCTTCCTCCCAGCTGCGATAGTTGTAATTATTCAGCCTTGCGAACTATCGGTGCCGACGCTTAAATTCTGACCCTCCTTTAGAATAGTTATCCAATTTCTAGAGTAGTAATTAATTGTGTAGCTCTTGAGTATTGTTCGATGTCCAACTTAAATCTGACTATTCTATTTAGTTGTATCATCACGAGTTGTAACTGATATATTAGCACAAGAGAGTGCCTTTATATTCTAAACTCTATTTAAATAAAAAGTTATTTTTCATTACTTTAGACACTGCAGACATAGCTATAATTCGCTTCACATCTGTTAGGGTTATTAGGCTAATTACCGTTACCAGACCAAGTGAAATATTGCAAGCTTAGCTGTTGATTAAGTGATGCGTCACGAAAATCTTTCGGAATTCACTAGATACTAATAAAATGTACATTTTTACTGACTTCAACGTCATCTTCATCAGCGTCAAACTTTCTTTCTACTTCACAGACATAACTTGCCGAAAGAACAATATTTGTACTGAACAGAAATCATCCCTTTTCATCCGTGATTTGTTGTAATTAATACCTGTACGAAGCGAATGTAAAATCACGCATTATTTTCTGAGTACTTCCTTGATTCTGATAGATTCTACAGAAACGTCTGTTACCAGATATCAGAAATAATCCAAGCACCACTCCAAATCTAACGCACTTTACACTTCTGCACACAGTCTTCGTATTGGAGCACTCACGGTGATAGGTGGCGGTTTCAGCAGCTGAACATAAAATGTTCCAGGCTACCCAAGGTAATATACTTCTTTTATAATTAACAAATGGTTTTATTCTGATATAATTGTTTCTAAATATTGCCAAAAACATTTGAAGCAACGATTTTTAGGTATTGTGAGATCGAAATAAAATTAATCTATATTTTAAATGTGTAGTTTAATTCTAAAAAAAATCATGAATTGAAATTACGAACTCTGAAGTTTCGTGAGTTTTGTTATAGAATGTTTTTAGAATATAAATTTTTTTTTGCCAATTACTATATCGATATAAAAAATTAACTTGTATTCAAGAAATAAATAATATTCATAGTCCAAATTCAAATTAATTTATTTATGTAGAAATTTTATAAAATTTTATTCATTCAGTTTATGTAGAAATTTAGTGCGAGAAACTTAAAGAAGGTAATTAAGAGTTAACGTCGTTGCATATTTTAATTTTCCGAAAGCTCGAAAAGTTTTGTTTCCCTCTTAATCAACGTTTTGGAGTGCATGCAATAAATTTCTAGGGAATTAAGATAATATTTCTAAATTGAAAATTAAAAAAATCTGATTAAAAAAACCACGACTTCCTTGTACGGAATATTAAATTACACGCAATTTTCCTGCATTTCATTTAAACATATTGAATTAACAGTTAACGAATTTTGAATTAAATCTACTTCGTTGATAGCGCATAAACCACAATAGAATAAATGCACTCTTTAAAGTTCACCATATTTACTTACCATAGCCACACTTCGGCACTAGGTTCACTTAACAGCGTTACATCTTATTCATTTTATAACTCAGAGCGCACAAAAAATTAAAGCATCTGAAGAATTACTACAAATTCTATTCAGATACTGTAATAAATCTAAAACGATGTATAAAAGAAATTAAATAAATAAAAAAGAAACAGTTTTCCACAGACGATTCAGCGACACTTACCGAATGCGCATGCGCTACTAATTAATTCAGTTCTATTTTCGCGGTAAAGCAAAAATATATAAAAATTTAAAATATTTTAATTAAAAATTGAAAGATATAGGAAAACATAAAACACCAAGCACAGTTAAAATAATTTTAAAAATTTTTCTACAATTAAAATTTCAATTTGTACGCAAAAACCAGCTAATAACTTAAATAATAATTCCGGAATGAATCAAGCACAATTTAATTCGGAATATTAAAAGAAGACGTTACTTTGTTCTTGGGAAGCTTAGTTTCTCTAGATTGGCAACAAATCCACTATTCTGCCAAGTTTAAATGTGAACAAATATGACGTCTATCATAACCAAAAATTAGGCTGAGCCGCACTTATAAAACTTTTAAATTGTTGACAATTCCACAATTATTTCATGCAGGGTAACTAAAGGCCTAAAATCTTAACCGAAAGATAAGAACAACATAATTCAATCATTTTTAAACAAAAAATGCACAATTTACAAACTTATAAGAAGGAAGAAACTGCGATCACTGAGCCGAGAAACAGAGTGCATATATTTATATACTTTTGGTGCCGTCGATTGGAACCAAAATGGGAGGTGCACATCTACATGTTATAGCAGCCCTATATATAAAATTTCAACGTTCTGAGGCTACTCATTTTTGAGTTATGCGAGATACATACTTACATACATAGGTACGTTCGTACGCACAGACTCCACGCAAAATTCTCTTCAGAACCCATTTTAAGTCAGTTTTATAATTTGTTGGGGGAAAAAGAGTCCTTTATTCTGTCCTTACGTACGGATGTCACTCCAAAAACATTGTTAAATTGCATTCGATAGCGGTCAAAATAGATATTTTCGTTGAAATGTGATACCCGAAATGTTTCGCGATTACAAAACTTCCTTTTGACTTCGAACAAGGAAGTGAAAAGTATTATTATTATTATTAAAAAATATTATTTGATTTTATTGTAAGCAATTTATCTTTACTCTTTTCTTATAAATTCTGTAAGCAACTATTAGAGACTATTATCATGTAGTAGTGATATATTTTATGAAAAGCGAAATTAAAACAGCAAATAAAAGTGCTGTTTTATATCTGATGATTTGTTTTCATACTCAATGCTTAAAGTATGAGTAAGTTTGCATCGCTACTTAATAACGAAAGCTATTCTGAGCCAAGGTATTGAAAATCTTTTAAACAACTGATGTCGTTTCTTTCACCTAAAAATTGCCGTTGTGTACCATAAGTAATTAGTAATAAAATGAGCTGACACAAAATTTACAAAGCCGTAAAAGTATCTTTTCGACCTTTAGCTTAAAATAAATGCCCATTATCACTCTAATCTGAAAACATAAAAGTAACAGAAAGGGTACGTAAATACTTAGACACTTTTCTACTTGTACTTGAAAACAAAGAGTATTCATAAGGTTTCCAAGCGAATTTTCACGCGGCAGAGGGAGAAAGATAGAAAAGTGATATGTGCTTTTTGGAGTAGATTATAATAAAGTCGGTTTTTACCTCTCCCTTCTCTAGCCTGTATATGTATAATGGTGGGGTAAGAATTATTAATTACAAACATCTTGAGTGTTAGTGCGGTAATAATCCTGACTGAAACCTTTCATTGCCGCTTGGTGAATAATCTATCTGTTCAGAATAGTGAAGGTACAGCAAAGTAACACGGGCTACTTAAGCCTTAAAGTACACGTGTCGTATGACCCTGACCAAGAGAAATTTAGAATTAAGGAATAAGATATTGGTACATTTTTACTGACTTCAACGTCACCTTTCTCAGCGTCAAAACTGCGTCCTGATTCACAAACATGACTTGCTGAAGGAACAGTATTTGTTCTGAACAGGAATCATTCCTTTTAGTCCGTGATTCGTTGTAATGGATACCTGTATGAAGCGAATTTAAAATCATACATTATTTTCTGAGTATTTCCTTGATTCTGATGAATTCTACAGGAGCCTCTGTTACCAGATAGCAGAAATAATTCAAGCGCCATTCCAAATCTAAGGCAGTTTATACTCCTGTACACAGTCTTCATACTGGAGCACCAACTGTGATAGTTGGCAGTTTCAGCAGTTGAACGTAAAATGTTCAAGGCTGTCCAAGATAGTATACTTTTTATACATTTTAAATACATTTAAATTTTATTTACTGAACAAGCATTATCGCAGAAATAAAAAAGTACAAACAAAGTGTTAACATATCTGGATGAAGTAAGTACAGTCATTAAAAAATAATGCATCATTTGTTTTGCCTTCAATATATGTGTATTAAAAAGCTAGCATTGGGCAATAAAATTAATTTTTTTCATAAACAGATTCTTTCAGCTTCATCTGCTGAATTTCATTTCTCATTTTTTTTCTGCGAAAAAAAGTTGCCAACATATTCTATTTTTATGTTGGCAATGTTGTTTTATTAATAATTTATATAATTATTCAGTCCTGCTTTCTGATTAGCCACAATCAAGGCTAATCAGAAAGCAGGACTGAAATAATTTCTTCTATTCGATAAATATTGCCAGCTTTTACAAATATGTAAAATAAAAAAGTACCAAAGGATAGTTTTAATGCCCTACTTATTTATATTCGAAGTGACACCTCTCTGAAAGTGAATTTTACTTCGTAGCATGAAAAGGGACATTGGTTGTAGACATCTGCTTCTAAGTCGATTATCTCCACAGAAGACGAAATTGTTTATGAAATTCAAAGGTGAATGCTTACTAGGGGCGGCAGCCTTTTCGAGAGCTTTCACTGCGCATAACTGTAATTTGAAGGAAGAAAACAGATACAGGTATGCGAGGGATGTTAGTGAATAAACCATTGTTATTGTAATCCTTTCATTTTTAATATAACACAGATATTGTAGAACATAGCTTTTCGAAAGGAGCCATGTAAATATTTTGTATAAATATTCCTTTTTAACTATCATTATGAAATAACATTAGAATATTATTTGTGGATGTTTATGTATATGGAGAAGCATACAACAATCTACAATAATAACAACTTTGAAATATCTTCAGAGTTTTACAAGTGTGAAGTATATTCTGTTCATTTTTATTCTGATACGAATGGAATAGTAACTGAGTAAGAAATTGCGAAATTTTTATTTTTTTTGTATTCTTCGATGAGATTTCAGTTAGTGTTTAAGATTCAGCATTCACGTCTTTGACTGACACTAATCATGTCTTCTCTTGTTTCTTTAATTATCCGTTATAAGTCGCGTAAACTTAAAGTAATTATTTACATGTATATATTGACACTGTAGTCTTAAGTGTCTGGAAAGTGTTTTCAGGCAAATATATTTTCGAATATCTTTCCCGCGGATTGTTATTTAATTTTTATAGTTAACGTCATGAAAAATTTAGAGTTTTATAAAATTTAAAAGCAATTTTAATCTCCATTTTAATAATTCTTAGTAATTTTAATTCTTCTGAATATTTTCATGCGAAAAAAAGTGGCCGATTTATTAGATAAACAGACTTAACGTTTTTCGAAAATTTCATAACTGATATTAAGTACTTGTAAAATGAAATAATTATGTGAAGCAAAATAATTTAATTACTTCGTAATCTTTTAATGATTAACTAAATGTCTTTCTGTTTCAAACACTGTTTGTCATGAAATTTTATTGGCTTTGGTAGTGGTAATGTTGAAGCGGAAGTACGAATGTACGTATTTTGATTGCGTTGCATAGAGAAGTTCCCTTCCAAAGGTTACGCAGCTTGTTTCGAGGTCTCGCATTAATCATTGCCTTTCATCTGCGGAGAGAAAACTCATGCTCGAATTGGCAATCCATTCTGATTGATGTTATACGCTTTGAGCTTATTTCTTTCGTTTCAAATTGATATTTACATGCACGTTGGTAGCAACTTGAGGAAAAGTTACTACCGCGTTAAAAGAAATGTAATCCGAGTTCTGATTATTATCTCACACTTCAAAGAAGAATCGACCAATAAAATTTGAACCGCTTGCCCATATCACCCGAATCCATGTCGGGCAACCCATTCAGGCTAGATTGGGAAAGGCCGAACTGATTTCGGGAAAAAGAAAAATCAGTGTTCCTATTCCGTGAACCCCGAAATGAGTTCATTTTCATTTATCAAATGCTTAATGCAGTGCAATTCACTGTTCTGTCAATAAATGGCGATGTTTTTCCATATTTATTTAAAAGTTGGACATGATTAATTGTAACGGCGCTTATCCGGAATGAAAGACCGTGAAAAAAAATCCATCGACGTAGCTTCCTGAAATATACTCCACAAGCCAAGGGTTAAAAAAAAATCATAAAATATTGTAAAAGTTGAGAAATTTTTCCGTAAAATTTATTTAGCATGGCACGTTAAAAACATCCTATAATATTTACAACAATACTGAAAATGTTAGTCATCAGTTACATATGTAGTACATTAAATATATTTTAATTTATAGCAATTAGATGTATTATTCAAAGTAAAATAACGATTAAATTACTAAGACCCGCATATATTACTTTTAAATCTCTCTGTTTGTCAGTTGAAAACTATTAAATTTTAAAGATAAATCCCGAATATAAACACTTTGAGAAGCGGCTACATGCAAGCACGCAGAGAAGATAATTTAAAAGTCTTTTGTTTCACTCTGTAGCAACACGTTCCTTTTACATGTTCTCTTTGTTAATGAACAAGAGAGTTAATAAATTTTAAAGAGGAATTAAGAATATTATCTTTGCCGAATGGCAGTACTGTGAGAATCCACTGTGTGGAAGATAAAAACCTTACGTTTATTGCATTAGTAACATTTGGCAAGCTCTGATTTTAGATTTTTTCCTTCTGTCAGTTTTCGTCAAGGCATGATTTTATCTTTGGACTTTATTTAACTAGAAAATTTTTAATATTACATAAAAATAATTCACTTCCTTGGAACTGTGAAAAGAGAAGAGAAGAGCGTTTTGAACTTAAACTCCTTTTTTGTCCTTTTCACTTAAAATATTGGAATCTCCTGAATTTTCTATATCTAAACTGACTGAAAATGAAAGAATTTCAAGACTTTAAATAATTCTTTAAGAAGAGTAAAGTAATGGTTCTTGTTCTTATAATGTTACATATCGTTGCTTCGAATAGGATTCGAAACCAGCACTCGATTTATCCGGCGAGCGGTCACCGTCTGAACTACCAAAATAATCCGCAGTTGTTTCTTATTATATGCGAGCCCGTTTAAAAAAATAGTGGCAACGTGCTTTATTTCTTTAAATATGGATCCTAGATACATGCTGCCAATAACATTCTCGAGCTGTGGTCGTCAGAGTCTGTCCTCATGGGTCTCCTAGATTTGCAAAAATGTCATGTTATTTATGAATGAACGAAAACAAGATTTTACATCATTTTTTTGCTGATGACATCTGGCTAAGCACAAAGGCGTATCTTTCAGAGGTATTCTCAAACCTAAATTAACTAAATCTCTGCGTACAAGGTAATTTTTTGACTGTTCTCAGTACCTTTGAGAAATTAAAGGGATTTGAGAGGAAATTTGGTTTGTGGGTTAGTTGTCAAAACAAAGAACATTTTCACCAATCCTGGAATTAGAAATCTTTTCTAGTAGAAAATTATATTGTCATTGGAAAATAATTATACAATGGCATATGTTCGCATCTTTCTGGAAATTCGAGAGTCGCAGTTTGATACGTACTTTTTTATTTGTTTTTTAGGTGTGTAAAATAAAACAAATTTTCATAGATTCATTAACCTTTCCACTGCGATTTTGATAAACAGAAAACCGTTATTGAATTAAAGAGAACATTTAACTGAACTCTCTCATAACACCATATTTAAAATGAATTTTCAAACAGAAAGTATAGTTAGCATCTGGACTTCATTATAGTGAAAAAGGAATATAGTAATTGAACTGTACAGCATACTTTAGAAACTGTAATTCACATTGCTTCCACGTATTTGTGTAGGAGAGGACCGAAAAAAGAAAAGAAAAGAAAACTTGACGTTCGTGCCGATTTGGACTTAAGCTTAACATAATCTAAACATAGAGCAGTTGTGTAAGAATCGACAGGCTTCTTCATATCATGTGTTGTGTTGTAACAGAACAAGTGCGTAAAATTCATCGTGGCAAGGAGTGTAAGATTGCACTTGTCGTTGGCAAGAGACTCGAGCACCATACAGGTGACAGTACGACTTCGTTCAGCTCCATTTTTCCCTTTCGCCAAGTTTTGATGGAGAGCACCCCGGGAGAAGGTGAGGACGGATCTGAGGGTCTCCCACCCTTCTTTTCCTACCATCAATTCCTCCAGAGGACTTTCGGCTCGCCGCATATTTAAAGTGTCCCCATGTCGTACGGACACTACACATTTACAAACATCCATGCCTTTCTGGGATTCGAACTTTAGCCCTTCGGCACCGCAATAGACTCCCCTAACCACTGTACTGTCTAGACGGCCCTTCATGTCATTAATACGAATAAGAACATCTATTTGATTTTTAGTATATAAGATAAAGATTATTCAAACTCTAATAACCTTAAATTAATAAAAACAAACGTAACTTTTCTTCTATTAATTTAATTGATTAACAATATAAAATTAAGTGAATTTATTTAATTGTGTTTCAAAAATATACGTACACCGATAGTAACATTTGCTGAAAAATTGTTGTCGTAAGGGTCAAGAATAAGTGGTCTGCAGAGCATTATAAAAGTGGTCCAAACGTGAAAAAAGTTTGCAAAACCCTGGAGTAGGGTATTTTTATAAAAACGGCTTCACGGCTGGGGAGGTAATATTCTGTAAATATAAAATAGAACTTTTTAAACATGCTTTTAGATTAAAAAGATCTACTAAGTAAAATTAATATTTTACTTACATTTGGTAAGTTAAATACTAACTGTTTAGTAACTTGACGGGCAAAATTCGTTAAGTTATATGAGATAACGAATGTCTCTTCATATTTATTTGTTAATAAACGGTACTTATCACTGAATAAATATGAAAAGATTTCATATAAACTTAATAGAAATTTGCAAACAAAAATTGCTGATTTTGGGGAAGTAATGCTTCCTTATTGGAGAAAAGCAACATGTATAATTAACATTTTAGCTAATTCAGTTTTAGGAGTATGTCAGATGTAAGAATCTGAGATAAAGGAAATAATTCAAATACACTCCAAAAGATAATTTTACATTACTTTTCTACAGCCACTAACTTCAGAATATTTAAGAAAATGTGAGTCAGCCAGCAATCAAGATAGTTCAAAACGTAATTATTTTCATTCGAACATGTTCTCATGTAAAAAAACTAAATAATTCGGCAGGTGTTGCCTTATGGGTGTTTCAAAATCATCGAACTGTAGCGCCGTTAAGCCTTATCATTTTGATCAGTTCGCAACAATGCATAAATTAATAGTTTCCAACACTTGTAAAAATTTCGCATTTAAAAGTGTAGAATTTTTTTATATTTAACCTATCAAACTGTGTCGACCATTTTATTTCGACTCCCCCCCCCGTACCAGTGCTACATAAAAATTCAAGTTTTGCAACCGCAGAATCCTCATATTCTCCAATGCTGAACCTGTTTAAACTGTTTTCACAAAATTCTGTAATTCATTTTATAAAACTTTGAAGGCATATAAATCTAAGATTAGTAATGGAAATGAAAATATAAGCTGCTTTTTTCTTCTTGTTTAGGTATAATTAGACACTTTGCTCTACCTCTGAATGGCGACGCGAAAAAGAGTAGAAGCGCATTCATTTAAAAATCAGTGTACTATTTTTTTTTTAAATTTAAGCACAAGAAATCAATATATCTAATTCATTTCATTGAAGCTAGTATGAGAAACGCTACAAAGAACTTCAAGCGTTTATTCTGTAACTTCTTTGACAAATATCGTTGTTGTGTAACTAAATATAGAAGGCTATTGCAGTGCTTCTCTGTCTGAAAAATCGATATTCATCTCCGATTCATCTCCAGCTTGAAACTGAGAGACGTGACAAGAAATGCTGAACCAGCCACTGCCCTGTCGTGCTTGTTCTAAATCAGCGATTCTCAACCGGTAGTACGCGTACCACTGGTGGTACGCAAGAGAAAATAGGTGTACGTAAAGAAACAAAGTATTTTTAATTATTAAATTCAAAAATTTCGTGAAGAAAAAGAACAGTTGATGGAAATTTCCTGTGATCGAACTCTAACTGAAGATTTAAATAATAACACACTCGTTTACATTTGGCTGAACCGAAAAAATGAATTTAAAGGCATTTTAAATAAAATTATTAAATTTTTATTGCCTTTTTGCACTGCGTTATTTTGGACAACCTATTTGTGTGAAAAAAAATTGTCGTCCATGTTACATTTGAAAAGTAAATACGGGACAAAATTAAAAGTGGATCGTAACTTACGGTTAAAACTATGTGAAATAAGACCAGACATAAAGAAATCGATATCTCGTTAAACAGGCTCAAGTTTCGAACTAAATTTATAATTAAAGTATTGTGTCCCCAACCTTTTTCTCTCTAAGAGCAGATTCTAGAATAATATTTGTTGGACGGCGGGCACCATTTACGTTTCAAATTGAATTTATAGTTGGACAGAGTTAATAATACATGCACATAAAAAAAAAAAAAAAGATCGGTTGCCTTTCGCTTTTTGCTCGTATCTGTGTTGGACGCAATTTCTATTTCATTAAAAATGAGAAAACTGTCACATGGAATTTTATTGAAAACTAAAACATTTTTATTGTGATTGCACAGCGGCAGGCACACATTAAACGATCGGCGCCACGTAATGCCGGGAGAACGGTCTTTGGCTTAGATAACTAATTATGATTACAGTATGAACTCTTCCAACATAAACATCAGATTTTTTGAATAATTCCAAGAAGTTTTAATTTATTTTTTCAGACTCTTTAATTTATTTGCTCCTGATATAATACCTAATTAAATGACGTAAGTAAATAACAGATAAAAGAATCTAAGCACTTTGCACGTGGTTATTGCATTGGGTAATTATCTCGCAATTATTTTGCAAGGTTAGTTTTAATTTCTTTATTATTGTCTTTGGCGTCCTTTAAGTAAGTAAGACTAGTATTCTTATTAAGACTTGTGTTTAGAGTTAGTGTTAGATTTAAATTAAGTCGAACTATTGACTTAATTTAAACACTAGTCTAACCTTCTTAATGGCTGAACGAGCGTCGCCCCATCTTTACCTTTCAACACCAGAATATTAAGTTAATACAACAAGTTAAAACAGCTAAAGGATTTATTTGAATTTCATTCGCAAATTATATAATTAAATCAAGGACAAACACAATGATAGAAAGCATTTCTAAATCAAGGTTTAAATTTAAAGCTCACCCACCTGGCTTCATTATTCAGTGACTACTAACTTAATTTTCAATCAGAGACAAACTCATCACTCGTAGAAAACGCATCAAAGGCAAGAACAGCGGAATAGTTCCACCCAAAGGGCTGAGGTTACCAGTCCACTCCCTAACTAAATTAGATTCTCTCTTCCACTCTAACTCCACTAAACTAGATTCTCTCAGCTATATAAAACTCTTTTCAGTCATAATTCTGGTGGAGTATACGAAAAAGTAGAAATTCGGGAAAGACTGAATATAAAAAATGCTATGTAAATTAAGAAACATCTTACAAACATCACTTTTCTATTTATCCGGCGAAGCCATAAATATGAATTCAGAAATATTTAGCTCAGTATCTTTAAGAATTATATAAGCAAGGATTTTCTTATGGAAGAGGAACTGTAATTAATTTCGACGTATCGTCTTCCTGAAGGCCTTATGTCGATGTTGATTGGATTCCTATTCATTCGTGTTCTTTTTTTACATTATTTATCTTTGGTTTTTCTTGTATTGTTTCATTTTAATTTTTCTTTTAACATTTTTAGAATTCTAATTCTACATTTATAAGTTTTTTTTTGGAATTTATTTATATGAATTTCAATTTTTGGTCTTTCTGAAAAATTGTTTCTAAATTTCTCTCTTTATGTGTTTACTGATCAATTTTCAGCGGCATAATGCGCGAAAATTCTTGAAATTGCTTTATATTTTTCTTTATAAAAATTTTTTGTGTTTATGTAATATATATATATATGTGTGTGTGTGTGTGTCTGCGTGTGTGTAATGACGTAGGAAACTTGCTTACTTCGATATTAATCATATCGACTTATTTAAACTGTGGATAACGTGAGATTCTGTACTGCATCTGTAGATAAAATGATGACTTTTTGTTTTGGCAAGATGTTGGTGGCGACAAAGAAGCATAACGGAGAAGAAAAACCTTCCAGACGTTTCGTAGACTCAATTCATAATTTTATTCTTTGATAACTAATTTTTAGAACACATTCTTTAAATATCATTATTATGGCTCGATATGCACCCTACAATTTTACGTAACTTGTCACATCGTCAGACAATGGATGAGGCAGAGAACTAAGAAGCACATGTTAGCATAACGAGAGGAAGACAGGAAAGTAAGTGCGAGTTTCAGCAAAGATATATTTATAGAATTGGTTCCTTTGTTTAAATTTTGAACGGTGATTGGGGAAACAATATCTGCGATTCTACTCTTACATAATGCTATAACGCAGACTAATTTTCAGATGACGCAGTTTAGATTCATATATTAGTAGATTAAAAACTGAAAGGTAACGTAGTCAAATTAAAACGAGGTTTTATATGTCTAAGTTTGTATTATGTTCTATGTATTAGTTTTACGTTCAACATCTAACAGTATTCGGTAAGATAAGTTTTGCTTACCTTATCTTCAAGACGTCCACAGAACACTTGAAATTCTTTTGCCATTATATCATACGGAAAATTTATTTAAAACTATTTACAATTCGTGCATACACCAGAATGTTGATCTTTTTTCTATCGTTGCCATTACATCTCATTCAAAAAATCCTCAAAGTAGTAAGAAAAACAATAACCATAAAATGGAGAAGCTGCGCCTTCTCATGGCGAGTAATATGAGAAATTAAAAGGGCTGTTATTAATTTAAAGTTAGTAGATTTATTTCATATTTTACATATTTTATATATGAATCTAAATACATATATGAAATAATAAAAACAAATTGAGAAGTAAATGACCAGCAGGAAAATCTTCATTTTATTTTTAGTAAACATGTTGGGGCTACAAACAACTTGGCACATTATTTGTGCCTATTGCAAGAGGTTTATATTTTTGATAACTCTGCAGCAAGAAGAAAGCAGCAGACAGGCCGAAGAGTAGCGTGCAAGTGCGTTATGTTTAGGGTGAAATCTTAATTCAGACTGAGTTAGTTTTGGTTTGCAATGCATTTTGATTGGATAGTTTATATTGCTATAAAATTACTATTGGCTGTTCGAGTTTTAGTTCCATTTACATCACCAGAATTATGTTCGAGTCATATGACGTGGATTAATCTAGAAATGACACAGTGCAGAGAGAGGTTACTATTCTTAGAATTCAGAAGGGAAATCTACGTTGCTAATTTAATCTTTTACATATTCTTTATTTTTCTTACATATATATATATATGAAATATTCTAGTGTAGAGAAAATACAGATAATTCCAGGTACAACTGAGATTTCAGATGGCGATGGCGTTAAAATGAATAACTACGTATTTGCATTCAAATTAAATCGTCGTGAGGATTAAACACATTTTATTTCTGAATAAAACAATTCTTTAAAAGCACATTCCCATTATAAATCATTTATAATAATGGGTGCAATCTATACCGCACAATTTTGTATGCAATGATCACATCTTTAAACAATAGATGAAATCAGCAAAGCGATTAATTACATGCCTGCGAAGCGGGAGGAAAGTAACTGCGTATTCAGTAGATGGGATATTTATCGCCTTTTTAAACTCTTCTTTTTTATCTCAGTTTTATATGGTGACTTGACAAGAGCTCTACAGCACTGCGGATCATTTCAGATGAAATAATATGATGTAAGTGACGCAGTTCAGCTTTTTTGAAGGACATGTGGCCAAATAAAAACTAATAATTCAGAGGACTATTGCTAAAGTTATTAATTTTGAGTTTCATATTGTTTATCTCACACACACATATATATACCATGTTTCTCAAAATATCACAGTGATGCTAGGATAGGGATTTAAAGGGAAACGAAGCCAGAACGAAAAAAATTGCAACGAAGAAAATATATTTTATTTTCAAACGTAGCCTGTTTTAATTTTTCGGTGTTTCCAGGGTAATCTCTTGAACAGTAGACAATTATGAATAAATTGACTTTCCTATTGTAAAGATGTATAAAGATGTAATATGGTATCTACGGTATAATCATATGGCATATATATAATAATTCGAGGTATATTCATTGCCACATGTCCCAAATTATTTATTAAAATATCATAACAATAATAATTAATAATAATACAGCATAATTAATTACTTTTTATGCAGTTCTAGGTTTGTTTTTAGAAGAGGTCAACAGCACAGTGAGACTTCAAAGAGGGATCATTTATATGTAAAACGTCACGCAATCCGGAGATTTGTTGGCGTGATCCTATTTTAAGAAACAGAGTTATTTTACGTTAAAAGTGCCATTAATAATATTTGTAACTCGCGGAAGAAGGTCGTCCTTAGTTCACATGGTGTATGGGTTCAGGTAATAGCTTTTTTACTAATTTTAATGTAAGAAATAGTAGTGAAGGTTAATGAATAATGCATTCGTCAACAGATTTTATATTGGTTTATGTAAGCATACAAACAGTATATTTCATGGTTTCACTTTCACTCACTTTAACGGTTGCATCCGTTACGGATGGTAGTGGGTATTTTATAAAATTTTAAATTAAAAGTAAATTTTAAAGCACATCTAAAGGCATCCTTGGTCAGCTGATGAGTAAGGAGTATAGAGTAAATAAAAAACTACATTGAATCGTATTAATAATAAAACTGGTATATGCTGTTTAAGTATTTATAACAGAATAGAGGTTTTATAGAAATTACGTAAGAGCTATTTAATGCATAAAAATATAAAAAGGCCTTGAAAATATTGGCGTTTCATGCTGTAACCAGATTAGACCAACGGCAAACAGGATCCGGTATGGAATGTTGTAAAGACGTATAGACTTCCAAAAATAAGAGATGAAGTATAAGTGAAATTTACTTTGTTTTAATATATATTAAATAAATCAAAAATACGATCCTGTCAAAAACATGTATATATTTAAACTGTACATACATATTTAAAATTGATAATATAAGTTTTTATTATATATACTTTTACAAAGGGATAACTAATAATAGAATTTTTTTTTATAAACAAGAATTCTATGTCTGAAATTTGCTGGCAGCTTTACCCACACGGGGCGAACGTTTTGAAATATTTTGCGTTCTATATTCCAACACATGGAAAGGAAAAAGTAAATTGTTGCTACATTTGATCTAAAAATATCATTTAAAAACCACAATAAATAGTTGGCCATACCTGAAAGTAACTCCTCGAAAATATTCTCAACCAAAACAATGAAATGGGAAGCAGAAAGGCATTAAATCAGTAGTGATTTATAAAATTAGTCATTTTTAATTTTTCAATCAATATTTCCTTGCATTTCTTTGACATTAAACTGAATCTTTCCAGAATTTCTGGATTAAGAGATTATGCTATGTTACGTTACCTAGTGTATAATCATCCAATGTTTTTGATTGATATCGCCACTGTGCAGAACACAGTGTCTTTAATGTACCGGTGTTGTGTAAAGAAATAAATTGCTGAAAGATCCTGAACAAAAAATTGATAAAATGCAGTATTTAATCTTTCTTTCAAAGGAAAGCCTCTGCAACCTCAGCTTCGACTGATATACAGTTTAAAATCTTGAACCATTCTGTCGTAGACAGATAAACACATAATCATAGAGCTATGTAAGTAGTAGCCTTTTATACAAGTCCCTTAAGCACGACACTAACCTAATAACTCCCCAATAAACAGATAAATAAACACTTTATTCTAATCTAGGAATTAAACTCCTGAAAGTCTGATAAAGCGCGCCTTTCGCTTACCAACTATAACGGTTTCTAGCTACAATTTCTGGGTTTAAAAAAAAAAACGCGATTTTGGAAACGACTTTGCACAGCCATGAATTACAGCGTAATGCGAGTTCTTTGCGTAATTCAGTATATGTCCTTTTCTCTTTGAGGAACTACGCAACGTTGCATTTCTAACTGTTCCTCTCACATTCGAGCATAATGCAGCACGCTCAAGAAACACCACCATTTCCTTATTTCTTCCTTAAGTGTTTCATAACATAACATTCATTCAGGATGGAACACCTTTGCACAGGTCTTTCCCAGCATTTGCTGCGATCGACATTTGACAATGATCGTGTACTCAATCACTTTTTCATGAACGGCCGTCGAGATCTCCAGATCTTACACCTTGCGATTTTTTATTATAAGGCTGCTTGAAGCCACATGTGTACAGAGGTCAGACGACGTTATTGGCCATACTGAAAAAGTTATTAACCATCTTGTGAAAGAAATTACAGCTGAATTCTTTTCGATGGTATGCAAAGTGTCGTACCACGTCTGCCGGCTGCTCTCGAATTCTTCATGTTTGCCGGCCATTCTCGACACCCATGAATGATTTGTCATCACATTAAACATTTCTAATCGTAGCTACGTGTTGCGAACTACGCTGCGTCACTATATGAACTTCTGACACAACTGAAGTACCATCTGTCGATGAAAAATTTTACCATTCTGGGATTAAAACTTTCATTATTGAAAACCAGTCCCATCCTTCTATGCATTTCTGTGAAAACCACATTGTGCTATTGTCTGTACGTTTCGAATTATTGAATTTTTACATTATATGTGACTCCTGGATCATCTAATACCTATAATATGATCTTAGCCGAAAGACTGGCTTTCAAACTACTCACACAGAGTATGGCCATTCGACAAAACTTGAAAGTCTGACTTTATCTTTCGAATTTAACTGGTATGGCTTAAAAGCCGAGTGTTTTATTAACAATAAACGGTGTTCTCAATAATTTAAATCCTTATTTTATTTTATAATAAACTAAGTGACTGTTGTAATTTCAAATGCATTTAATATACAATGTTCCGATAGATAATTTTAATGAACATCTGCTGTATTATACTCACAATTCTGACTCACATATTACGTAAGTGGAGTATAAAATCCTATGGTTTCTGAAACTTTAGAAATACATCCATAAATATTTTATAAAAAAAATAAGTTATTTCAATATAATGCCTGGAAAAATGGTGAAGTATGAAATCTCTGCTCAAAAAATAATTATATTACTCAACAAAGGTTGCCGCCTCAGTTGCTAAGCATTGCGAGGAAAAATTCATGTAACTGTACTGTAATCTATAATATAACAATATTGTAAGTTTTTTAATATGTCTTTGTTCTGTAATATGGTACTTTCTGAAATACTTGTGTCGCATGGCACAAGTATTCAGTCACACGTTTTAGCCTACAAACATAGCAGCATATCCAATTTTTAACTTCTATGATACTACGGATTATAAAATTCATCAAGATATGATCGCAATGGCGGCAGAAAAACTTTAACATATTCCCCCCAAAGAAAAAAAATTCCAAATATTTAAATCCAGCACATATGAGGAATGTACTGTCGTTTACTCTTTGGGACTACAAAGTTCTCATATAAAGTATTTGCTATGAGTGCTAGAAACTTTGATAGTCGAAGTTCCGTTTGATATATCATAGGTCAATGTGCGTCAGTTAACACTGTTTGCTACAACCTGGTGGTAAAATAAGTCCTTTTGATTTACCCTGCATATACTTAACAATATTTCACATATTTTTATAACCTTTGGAAAATAGTTGAAAAACCTGGAAAATAATTCCATAGAACGATTATTAGAAGAAAGTAGGATATTTGAAATGATTTCGTTCCCATTAATTCCAATAAATAATGTATTCAAAAAGTAGAACAGGTTTCAGATTATGTGGAAGTTTAATGCTTTTGTTCAGTTTATGTAAAGATACTGCATTTTATAGTTTTAACAATGAAAAAAGAGGTAGTTAGATCAAATTATTATATATTATATATTTTAAATTTTGAACTACGTCTTACTTTATTTGTAATAAAGCATCATTATATATAAGTACCACTTAAAAACACTGCATTTGAAGCAGAAAGTGCCTGTGATATATGCATCCAATAAAAGATCTTTTTTTATGTTTAACAGTTTTAAAAAAGAGAGAACTCTTTTTAATTGTGTAGCAGTAGCAATGATTATATTATCTTAAGACCCGTGGTTTTACTTAGCATTAGTAACAACTAAACGCTATATCTCTGTATTTTTGTTCAAAAAGGAATTCTACTGCTAAAACTTTCTGATTGAAAGAAAATTGCTCCTGAAAGCATAAAAACGCTTTTATTTTTTCCATCTATGTATTTTAGATCGTAAATAAACAATATCATAGCCATCGCGCATTAAGTTATAACGGGGCCCTCATTTCGGTGCTTTGACCCTCTATCCATCTATTGATTAATTGTTGCTTAGCAACGCGAGCGCTTGCCAGCGGCCACACCTAATCCTCTGTTGGCTAGCAGTAAAGGCATTTACCGGCGGAAGATTCTGTTGTGTTTCTGCGAGAAATGATTTTATTATACTATGCTGTAATTATTCAGGACACTGATCTGCCATAGACTGAAAACATTTGCAAATTGCTAAGGAAACGAGAATCTTATGAAATTGTTGCCAATTTTCTAGAAGGGGAACAGTTAATTCTTTGGTGGTTCGTGACAGTAGCCAAGTTATTTTTGGCTACTGTATCCGGGTCGGAAAAGCATCATAACGAATGTTTTATTACTGGTTAGGAAGAATAAATTAAAGTAATATTAGTATTAAATTATATCATATAAATAATACTATACCAATATTTGGCCATGTTAATAACTTTTCATTAGTAATAATAATAGTCATATAATAATCTAAATGAATGCAATTAAATGCAGATAGCTTTAAATAAAGCTTAGGAAATTTCTTTCACCTGTAATAAAAGATCTTCTTGCAAATAAGTTTTCCAATTAAAAAAGAGGTATTTTCTTCTTGTTTTCTTTTTCTTTCCTTCTTTTTTTCTTAAAAAATTACGTATGTTCTTCGTTCTCCTTGCTTTGATATTTTTGAGCAGTGCATGTGAAAATTCCTTTTAATCTTTGTCTGTTTGTCTTTACTTCATTTCTTTGATCGTATATTTTTGAAAATGTGACGTTCAAATTTTATCTCAAATTGAATTTTAGTTCAAGTTACTCTATTTGCAGTAAATGGAAGAGCTGCTTGACTGAGTTGTTAGCGTCTTTTACTTGTATTATTTGTTAGGAGTGTTCAAATGGTAAGGTACGAACGACATTGGATATATTGAAATCTTTATTCACAAGTTATCACCAAAAGCTTGAGCACAACTATCCCACTGTTTCACGAGCCGAAGGATTCTCTCTTCCCAGAATGCCTGTAGCTGTGACAGGAGCAGTCCTCCACTGTATCCTTCAATTCGTCGTCCGAATTGAAGCGCTTCCCTTTGAGATGTCACTTTTCATTCACCTTGCCGGTGAGTTCGGCTGTGATTATCGTGTTTGCCTGGTCTAGTCTCGGGTCATCACTCAAATACTCTAGGCCTTCAAGAAAACTGACACTTCACTTTCTTACAGATTTGTCGAACGCACAGTCTTCCCCGTATACAGCTACCGTCCGGCGATGTTAATCCCTTCCCCAGTCAAAAATCTGATCGCTGCTCCTCAGTCGTCGAATTTTGCAGTGTGCACTCCATTCATGCCCTTACCGCCCCGTCAATTGGACGGAACCATGGACCTTATAAGAGATAGACTAAGTGTGCGGAGCACTAGTCCCCCACATGTCCACAAGAAGGAGTAGGGACGATCTGGTATATTTTAACACTGAAACCTAAGGGGTTTATATCACCAAATTGCTTCTAATTACTAAATGTGATATGTTGTATAAGTGATGACATTATGAAAGTCACACCTTTTCCAAATAAGATTTAATACATCTCATTAAAGCACTTTTTACTGTATTTTGTGCATTTTTTCACTCGTAATTCTTGTATAAACATCTTTACTTTGGTAAAACGGTAAAAACTCTGAATACAAGATTTATGAACTTACTTTTGTTTACCAGATTGATAGTACATGTTACTTTGAAACAAATAAGGCAAAATTAAACAAGATCTGATATTAAAAAAAAACAATATTTTACGAGCATTTTCAGGCAGTGGTCTTTAAAATTATTATAACACTAGCCGCTGCGCGGCCAGCCTTCGTCTGGCTTTTAAGTGTACCGGAAAAATGCCTAAAGAGAACACCAAACATTAAATTTGAAAACTGCACAGAATTTTACTCTGCATAACAATTTTATCGAAAAAGAAACAAAGAACAACGTTAAAAAATTCAGTTAAAAATGCATTACATATAAAAAGCATACAAAGAAATAAGCAATATCCCTTAATACAAATATTAATCATCCTAATAAATAAATTAACCAACTTCCTGCTGCCTTCTCTAGACAAACGTCCAGTATCCAAGAGAAACATTAAATTTAAAAACAGCACAGAATTATCGCCCTCATTTTTCCGTGCTGATATCAGCAACAATGGCTGTGTGCCATTGTTGTTCATATAATGAGAGAAAATTATCAATTTGATACTATTTCATCTTGTCTAGATGCATCTTGTGTACCAGATTTCATAGGCCTGGGTCTATTAGCTTACGCGCAGTACGAACGAAAGACACCTACACACACAGAAAGACTCGCCCTTTTAAATATAGATCTATAAATTAATTAAACAATTTACCTTTGCAAAAAGAAACAATCTTTCAATTTCTTAAACGGTTCAATAGAGTAAAATCTCGCTTTGCTATAGCCCATTATGTCTTAAAAGGACGCGATTTCGTCAGAAAACACAAAATTAAAAAAAAAAAAAATCTAATTCGAATTTCGAAAAACTCGCTTCGAGGTGCACTGGCTCATGCAAAAAAATCATGCAAAACTTTTCAATATCTTACAAACAGTGAAATAAGCAAAAAATAACATGAAAGAAACTCAAAAAACAAAACATTTCGCGCAGAATTTTACTCTGCAGAACAACTTTATCAAAAAAGAAATCAATAAAAATGTATTATATATATAAAAAATGACAATGAAATATGCAGTATCCCTTAATACAAATATTACTTATCCTAATAAATAAATTAACCAACTTCCCTTTGCAAAATCTTAAGAACTCAAATGGTATAAACAGATTAAGAACTTAAACAGATTAAAAAATATCATGCAAAACTTTTTTATAATTAAAATTATATATAATTAAAACAAAATATTACAATGAAATAAGCAATATCCCTTGATACAAATGTTAATTATCCTAATAAAGTAATTAAACAATTTACCGTTGCAAAAAGAAACAACTTTTTAATTTCTTAAACTGTTCAATCTCTTAAAAACAGTAATATAAGAAATACGATGAAAAATTGTTGCCAAACCGAAATTTTTAAAAGAATGAAACTATTCAAAATGATGCAATTTCATCAAAAATCTATCAACAACAATAAGAAAGGAAAATTGTTGCCAAAACTACATTTTAAAATATCTGAGATGTGAGAAGTGTATTCGGAAGCTTCATTTAAAAAATTTTAAAAAAATACAAAATATTATTATTTTTCCAAAATTCTTTTTTTAAAAGGAGTCGAAAGGATTAAAGTTCAACGTGTCCAAAAATCAAAGGAAAATAAACAGCACATTTTTTAAAATAAGTTTTTTTTTAAAAAATTCCGCCGAAAAGGTGTTAAGCTCACCTTCCTAAATAAATTCGTATTTAATCGATTTATTGAAATACGAAATTTATTTTAAGTTCGTAAAATAGCTAAGTGTCTACGCTTCACGACGATGTAAAAATGAAATGTATAGAGGGAAATCTCGCTTTCCTGTAGCCCATTATGTCTCAAAATGACGCCATTTGGTCACAAAACATAAAATAAAAAATATTCTAATTCGAATTTCGAAAAAATCGCTTCGAGGTGCACTGGCTCTTGTGTAGATACACCTATGTACCAAATTTCGTGGCCTTGGGTCTATTAGCTTACTCGCAACACGAACGAAAGACACCCCCCCACACACAGACTCTTTGTTTTATTATATGTAGAGATTACAAGACGATCATTTATTTGATTATATGATCCTTAATTATTAACATTACAAGATGATCATAACATGATTATATGTTCTAATAATTCATAAAATTCGGAACATAAACTTTTCTGAGGGTAATGGAAAAAAAATAAATAAAAAGATACTGTAAAATAAAATCTGGAAGCCCTCAGATTTTATGTTACGCCCAAAGGGATGTTTTCTAATGTTTTGTGTGTTACATTTATTTATTGAATATCATGTCCTTCGTACGTAAACCAAATAAAATTTAATTCAACAGCAATATCACAAAATATTTGAAAACAGCATATCTGTAGAATTTCCGCGCTAATGATAAAAATGTTTTTTTTTTCATAAAGTGTTGCCATTGCTCGCTTTGAACTCTTCGAATTTCTTAATAAAAAATTCGTTAAAGTTTTACAAAATATGAAATGGATTAAAACAAATTCGAAATTAGGCGGTCCAAGAGCCCACGTTCGAATGGAGCATTACGTTATTCAAAATTTGATGGCTCTAGATACTGTCGTTTTTTCACAGTGCGAGAAACACACATGTATTCATGCAGATTCTTCATTGTTTAATTTCTTTAAATATAATACAGGGCGATAATATTTGGTGGCAACAATTTGCAAAGTGAAACGGATATTTAAAGTGAAACAGCGCAAAATGCCGTTTCGAAACTAATAGCCTTTCTGGGCTATCGCCTTTTTGGGCTAATAAATTAAATTCACGGTAAATAAAAGAAATCTTATGCTGAACTAGAAATAACTTTTAAAAAATAATCACTATAAATTACTAACACAATTGATTATTAAATACAATTTTTAACATTAGAATAAATGTATAAAGATTATTAAGGTGTTAAAAGTGTTTCTTACTATGATGTCTCATGAAATATAATTGAAATAAAACTTCTTTATGGAAATTTTGCTGCAATATTCACCTATAATTTAAAAAAAAAGCAGCACAATTTAGATTTTTATACAAAAACTTTCAAAAATTCATTTTTGGATATTTTAGTATTTTTTACTTATTTACACCAATGAAAAGCATAAAAATTCTAAGAGAAAATTGTTGGTTTGAAATTTTTTGTTAGTTCAGATTTAAAATATTATTTTCGAAAAGAAGTAGTTACAAATTTCGGTACAGTATAACAAAAGCTAAAAAAATATGCAGGCCTGAAAGTATGTAACAGCTTTAAAATTATTTGTAACGTTAATTAAACTCGATAAATATGCTAAATTTTTAAAAATTAATCTCTGTTTCAAAAATAAAAATATGTAAAAATTCTAATTTGTAAAATGAGGCGCTACAACGATCTTTTTCTTGATAATTATACGCTCTGCAATAGCCAACCATTGTTAGGTTTCTGCAAGTCGTCCCTACTCCTCCAGATGTAAAGGGGACAGCCGGGAATGCGTCAAACGAGGGAGAAAACCCATTTGTGTTGGTCTATTTCTTAGAAGGTCCATGGACGGAACAGACAACCCCTGCTTCTCTCCTACGTCAAGTGCGGGCACAAAGGGCGAGCGCACAACCACACTGGAAACTACATTCGCGTCCTTAGATGTCTCACTACGTTATGCCAAAGCGGCATATTACAATTTCAATCGGTTTATTTGTTCGTACCTTTTCATTTGAAAACCCCTTATTATACATTAATGAAGAAATATGTGACTTTCTTAAATGTTTAGCAATTTCAAAAAAGAATATTAGAACCAAAAACACAGGAAATCTTCAGGAAAAATATATGAAATTCAGCCACTTAGTGCTAAATGGTTAAACTTACAAGACAATGCTAATTCATCTGAGGCTTGTCTTTCTATAGTTGAATGGGCTGCCTAAATGGTGTGATTTTTCCCGAATGTAGCACAAGTGTTAGAAAGTCTAAAATTATGTTTTTAAATAAAATTTTAAAAATATAATTCTCTAAGGTAACGCTAACACGAGTTTAAGTATTAGAAATAGAAAATAACGCACATTCCTCCCTTTACGCAGGTAGCCATAGATTGAATTGTACTTGAGTTACATTCTCTCTTAAGTGATAATTTCAGGTTTTAATTCATAACTTTTGAGAGGTAGACTTCATGGACATCTGACTGTCCTTACAGCTATTGATGAAAAACTCAATGTATTTTTCTTTCTAGTCCTCCAAATGTTTATTGTTATCTACATATCTGTCAAATAATGAAAAGCTAAGGATCTCATAGGTATGTAGTTGTCTGCCTGCTTTATTCCTAACAGTCTGTTGTAAAATCAGTTATTATGTATATGCGATACTTAATGGTGTAACCTTCAACTAGATAACTATCATGGTCATGTTATAATGACTTACTACTTATTTATCTACCGTAACTGACTACACACCCTTAGTTACCCCTACGTACCGTTACGTATTGGAGAATAAAAGCTTTCCCTTAATTCTGACTGTGAACAACAAAAGTGGAATGTTAGTGTTAAACTTCATTCCTCACAGCTTGTAAGATTAACTTAATATAATAATATTACACAAACCTTATCATCTCTTTACTGGAACTTTACAATATGATAGCTAGGTTTCAGATCCTGTAATTTTACGCAAAGCTACAACACTAACTGGTCGGACAGACAAAGCATAACTAATTTTTTTCAACACTTAACAACCATGTCAATAATAGGCATTCATATCTATTCTGAACAGTGGCTTTCTCTCGATAGGCAAGCTGTAGCAGCGGCAATAGCCAAGATGTACTACATATCGGTTATTATTTTCTTATTTTAACCTACAACGCTGGCCATAATTTCTGCATAAACCTCTGGACCAGGGGCGTATCTAGGATATGGCAGGCAGGGTATGTGCCGCTGGCAGGGAACGCCAATTGGCGCACTCGTATCTCTGAAACCAAATCAAAAGGAAATAACTTAATTTTCAGTATTTTAAATGAGATGTAATTAAAATTCTTGCCATGAGCGCCATTTTATGTAGATACGCCACTCCTCTGGTATGAGCGAATATGTGACGAAATGAAACATAAATAAAAGAATCAGCATAAAGTTAACCGTTAGCAGAACTTAAATAAAATGTCACTATCATATGCTGACAAATCGCAGTGAGTTAAAATTCTGCCAGAATACTATAATTCTACACAAAAAGCTAAAAACTGAAAGTTTTCTTAAATTAGATGTTTTTCTTTCGTAATTAAAATTAAATTTGAGTTGCAACGTTGTATGGAATTACGAAGTGATAAACAAGTAGCAAAATAGAATCTCTCGTTCAGTAAACTTTCTGGCTGCATGATATGGAATACGTTATGCTAATAGCTCCGTTTTCAACAAAGTTGGATACAATATATGTAATGCCACATCACTTTCATCGACATTAAATTATCACCTAGTTACTTAGTTATGCCAATGTATTTCTTTGCAATCCTGAACCAGACTGGCTTGAGCCAGTCTAAACTCAATTCTAGCCCATAACTCGCCGATACTTTTTCGTCCTTGAAATCACTTTTTTAACTGACTTAGGTCATGTGCATTTACAAAACTATGTTATACTGAAAGTATTTTTATTCGGTTATCCAATCATCATTATTTGATTTTTTGGGTAAACTCGTTAGTACGGTACTTTTTTTTCTGTGACTGAACGGATAAAATTGTTGAATACTGGTAATATTATTCGAGTTCAAATCTTGACAAACTGTTGGCTGTATGGATGTTCCTATAGTTCTCCGCATACGGTGACATCAATGCGAATCAGTGTCTCTCACAATGTTCTGTATAAAGCGTTTGTTTCTTAGGCAAATATCTACCGCATGCTTTGTCTTGATCGATTAAGCAACAACATAACAAATATGTAAAGAACAAGAATTATACTGATTAGCCGATCTTCAAGAGCATATTTTACTTGATGAACTTTCGAACTTTTGGTTGATAAACTTTCCGTGCAACATTGTTTGTTTTCGGTTTCTTAACGATGTCTCAATTACTATATTATATCTGTATGGAACTCTAAAGAAAAACTTCTGAACCATAAAAATATCATGTTTTTCAATTACCATTATGCTTTTATTTTCGATATTTGAGTACTTATAATTGAATGCCATTAAGGAAAAAACCTAAGTACAAACTAATAAGAAATCTATCTACATATAGAAAATTAAGTACAAACTAATAAGAAATCTTATCTATATGTAGAAACTCATAATTCTTTAGTTTTCATGCAACACTAACACTGGTAAAGAATTTGCATTTTCTTCTTAACTTTCTTATGTTCCTTTTTTCGGCAAATGCTGTTTCTAAAATCGATTTAAAAGTTCTTCACTACATGTCTTTGAGCTCTCTCGCGACGTAAATGGTTTTGTAAGCATTTCACAGCGGATAGTTTTCACTGTTAGTATTCATAAACTAGAGAGGAAAAAGTCTTATCTTGAAGTTGCGGAAGAACGCTCTGATAGTACCTAAATGCTTCCTGGCTTCGATTTTTCCAGCTAGCGGAAAGAATATTGAATAACTTCTTTTCAATAAATTTGAAAAGCCCATGCTTCGGCATTATATAGTTTCGTAATATCTATTCTGCTTAAACTGACTGTGAGGAGGAAATATGAAAATTTCAAAAGTTTTCAAAATACTTATCATTAAAGTATACGAAAAGATTTTAAGAATTATTTAAAAAATTGAAACATACAAAATCATAAGATTAAAAAAAATTGCAATCTGATCTTGTCATGGAAATTTCAGTTTAACACTTAAACAGTTTTAAACAATTACGATAAATCTACTAGTTTAAGAATTAGTCCCCCCCCCAAATTAAAGATATGCTATGGAATATAAAACCTTTTAGTTTAAAACGAGCTGTTATTTGCAAAATCTAATGAAAAAAAAAAGGAATTTACTATCATAGCATAGCATTTCATTGTAAACTAACACCATGTGGAGATAATTGCACTCTTTTATTTAAAAAAGAAAAGATTCACTTATTCAAGACATAACTGTGCATTCATTTCATTAGAGCGGAAGGATACGAAGTTAATACAAATAATTCCTTCAATCGCAGTAGTGTCCGGGCAATGTTTTCTATTTGCCCAGGACGATAAATCTGCGTATTAAAAGCAAAAGACGCATAGAAAAAGGTTCTCTTCAAGGCATTTCGAAAATATTTTAAATAACTTAATCGAATCGAATATAGTGCACCTAATAGTCTGCATATCAGCAAATGAAAATTGAATGCATTATAAATTTTTGAAAGCAAAATTATTCTTTTATCAAATGAAATTTCCTTGAATCAGCCTTACTTATGAATAGATTTTTTGCAGGCGATATGAATTATTATTATTATTATTATTATTATATATATCAGGAGAAAAGGTATTAATATTTTGCTATGAAAGTTTTCTTAATCTCCGAATACAGTTTATTTACGAAAGTTAATATTAAAATGCGATAAAATGTGAGGAAACGGCAAGTTTCCCTCATATTTCAACAGTTTTTATATAATAATTAAAAGTTCGGTATAATTCTTGCAGCAGGTTAAAATTATTTGAAATAGGTAGAAAATATAAAAATATGAAAAATAAATTATTTCAGGTGTAAAATGCAATATTATACAGAAAAACGTGTATCAAGTATAAGTTTAAAAATGAAATAAGATGATATGTTGGGAAAGGTTACGTGATCTTTCTTTATCAATAATTGGTAGAAAACTGATATTGATATACAGAAAAATGCAGGTTTGTAAACGCATTCATTTGTTTTTAAACTTAATACCCTGTGGGGTTTGACCTTTTTAATTCAATGTTCAATCTTAGAACCCCGCAAACACTAACAAGCGAATAATCGCTTAAGTGTGTGAATAAACACGTAAGGCTTAAGAAGGGTTAAGTACCCTTTATTTCTCAGAATAATTACAATCAGTTCTTAACTAGGAACATACGCAAAGCCTCCACTTGGGCTTGAACTTAAATAATTATAAATTTAAACTAAACTAAGCTTATCTAAAGCTATCTAAAAGATATAGCCAAAGCTATCAGGATTCTAAATAGTTGGCCCCTAAATATTGTTACGTGCGTACGGGTTCGTTATATATTGAATGCACAAGTCGTTAAAAAGTTAACAAAAATTTATTCTTTCCACAAGAAATGAATTAAAATACTGAAATATTTCTTCACAGATCTTCGCACAATATCACAATATCTCAAACGTTTAGCAAAAACTCAGTTCAAAACAGATAAAATAGTTCTATCTCACAGCGAAATCGCTACAATCAATACAGCATTAAGTAAACAAACAGCAGTTCGCTTTTTACAGCTACAAGTATAACAGCAACAACAACAACTAACTGAGATGAGCTGTTTCACCTCGGCTTTTATAAGCTTTTTAATTATCAGTAGAACAATCTCGATTTTTCTAGATTTTTCTGGATGGCAACAGTAATTACGAGATATTTATTTATTAAGCATTAAATGCACGCGCTCTTTTATTTTTTCTTGGAATGCAGCAAAAGCAGTGACAAGCTGTCTCAATTGTTCTTCCATTGCTCTCGTGAATGGCATTCAAATCCCACTTCTGACACCAAAAATTGTTACGTGCGTACGGGTTCGACCAACGTCAGAAGACGAACGGGAGAAAACATCTTGAAGATCTTTAATAACACGCTCGGCAGCATTCTTTTCTTCATCGTTTAATTGCGCATTCTGCAGTAACTCCGATATAAATGTTGTCGGAAGACACGGGTTTTGAGATGTTACTCTTACTTTCAACGCTGATTACTGGAGTACATTCTGCAACCACTTCACCTTTCTTAATAACTTTCGCCTTATCAGTTACATTGGCAACTCTCACCGGGATAACGGTCCCCGATAGGTCGACGAGTGCTGAGGCTATTAATACTCCTTTAGGGCTATTACAATTCCTTGTAACATGACGATCGACAATGGAGCCAATGTTACCATCATCCGAAAAGATTTGGCTGAACAACTCGAAGGTAAACTTATCTGGACGCCGCCCTGCGTTACCCTCCAGACTGTGTCCGGCGAGAAGATCAATATAGAAGGGAAATTAAACGTTAACATCACCTTTGGAAGTGCCGCTTACCATCACACGGCATATGTAGCAGAAATTACAGACCCTTGCATACTCGGACTGGACTTTTTAAGGAAATACAATTTTTCCTTGGACTTTAAAAATAACGAACTGCATTCTGCCTCTGAGGACATAGCTTTATTCGGGATTAATGATGAAGGAGTGAAATCTATCCACAAAATCATAGCTCAAGACGATATCACAATACCGGCAAGAACAGAAATTTTAATTCCTGGATCCATAGACGAAAATAGAAATTTCCGCTACGGCGTCATGGAATATCCCAAGAATTGTAATAGCCCTAAAGGAGTATTAAATCGGGGACCGTTATCCTGGTGAGAGATGCCAAAGGAACAGATTAGTCAAAAGTTATTAAGAAAGGTGAAGTGGTTGCAGAATGTACTCCAGTAATCAGCGTTGAAAGTAAGAGTAACATCTCAAAACCCGTGTCTTCCGACAACATTATATCGGAGTTACTGCAGAATGCGCAATTAAACGATGAAGAAAAGAATGCTGTCGAGCGTGTTATTAAAATGTTTTCTCCCGTTCGTCTTCTGACGTTGGTCGAACCCGTACGCACGTAACAATATTAATTAAATCGGCGAAACCAAGCAAGGGCCTAAAATATGGCCGAGCGTAGTATCTAAGAGAGAACGTAGTCAAAAGGCAAACCCGCGCTAGTCAGGAAAATCAGACTCTCTCTCTAGAAGTCGGCGAAACATCGACTTAAATAGTACTCTTACGCATTTGCATTCACTGCGTTTCTGAAATTACATTCTGGTAGGAAATTGTAAGCTGAAATTAGAATTGATAGGATAGGTGCATAACTTAAAATAACTGTTAATAAAATTAGGATAAAGCTTACAACCTTATAAATTAAGACTGTTTATATATATTTTATTTTGAAACCGAAAAGATACATAATTACCTATATAGATATGAATCGAAAAACTTTCCAAATATTTTTAGCCCAATGGGGTATTAGTCTCGCGAGCAGTGGCAACACTGGACGAAAAATAAAATTTTATCTCCAGCACGCGAGACTGTACATCCGATATTCTGAAGATATGCTGTTTTAAAATAGTCTGTGATGTTGCTGTTGAATTTAATTTATGTCGTTTAAGCGCAAAGAACATGATATTTAATAAATAAAGGTAACATACAAAACGTTAAAATATGCCCTTTGGAGCGTAACATAAAATCTGAAAGCTTTCAGATTTTATGTTACTTTCAGATTTTATGTTATTTTTTTCTCTTTTTTTTCTAAACTTTTTCTAAACTTTTCTTGTTTTTCAAGTGGATGTTTAATCTCTGAGTTCTATTTTCAAATTTTCGGTCGATAATTGTTAACAATTGAGATAAAAGTGAATAATTTCAAATATTTTTACTAATTTTCAACTCCAAATATTCACATTCTTTTGTTTATTTCTGTCGTTTTACTTTCGTTTTAATTATTAAAATTCAGCTTTTTGTTTTTTAAATTTTCTGTTCTAATAGCTGTAAACAGTGAAATGTGATCGCTCTCTGGCTGTTCGCAGGTAATATATTTGCAACTTTCTTTTTCTTATTTCAAAAGAGCCAGCACAGGAGGTGATTGTTCGATATGCGATGAACTATTAACACTTATTCACGCATTCTTTTCTAAAACAATGAAATGCATTTGCGTCCTTGAGAGCAATAGTGTGCTTAGATTAATTTATGAAGCATTCTATCAAAATGTATTTCTTTATTGTAAATCATATGCATCAGGAAACCTCTACATTTTGTGTCGGGGCTGTCTAATCTTCTCATGAGCGTGAGCTGCCGTTCTACGGGTGACGTCGCGATCTGCTACTGTTACGTAGAAGTAGAACAGATTACGATCGACTTCAAAGCAGTTCGTGATCTACTGGTAGTTCTTGAATAAACACCTGATTCTGCGTTAATAGTGATGAATAGTGAGCTGGAATCCTTTTCATATCGGTTTAGAAAATTAAGTATTAAACTTAGTAGGAAATACCGCATTGCCTGGCAAGTGCTTCGTGGTTAAATGATTAGCACGCCCACCTAGCGACTATAAAATCTGTGGTTCGAATCTTGGCAAGAATACCGCTACTTTTTTGTTTCTTGCTTCGAAAAACTTAATGCTTTTTTCCAAAGGCGTAAGCACTAAGGTGGGGTGGACGATAACTTATCACCTTCAAGATCTGTTCAATTGAATTGTATGTCTTTATCAATCCCGATTAAATGTTTGAAAATATAGCAATTTATCTCATTCCCTTCTGTTTTCTGTCATCGTGTAAGTAGTTAGCACTTTCAGCTGGTAATTGGAAGATCCTTGGCTCAAGTCTCAGCAAGAACACGGTTGTTTTTTCTTATTCTCTGCTGACTACACCCTTATGCATTTTGCGTAATTTTAAAATTATTAATTAATTTGTTTTTCATTTGTATTCCATTATGCATGTCATATTAAGAATGGTACTCTCAGTCCCTTTTTTACCCGTTTTTCATTTTTTTGTATTTCATAATAAACTTAAAATTTCATTGTGAGGCTAAAACAGCTTGATTCCTTTTTACTTTAACTGTGCAGCGAATACTATACAGGACGTTAGCAATTCTATTGCATTTAGACATTAAATTTTAAATGATCCTTTAATCGAACTCGGAGTTAATCTCGAATTTGTATACGCAGCTGAAATTGAATATCATTTTTAAAAATTAACACCACCAGGACTCCTAGCACACTCTCTCGAAGTAAGCTGAACTTTCCTTAAATGCTTATTATAACTTATTTGCATTGAACGCGATTCTAAAAACTCATTCTGGCTGTGAGTTGTAAGGGGAAATAAGAACTGATAGGAAAGGATTTCGAAACTAAAATAACTATTATATAATTGAAAGATACCTTATGCAGTAAATAATTGACATATTACTATGGATGGGGAGTTTAAAGTCTCGCAGCACTTCGTTTTCATTTTAGTGTCATGATAGCTAAATGAAATAAATGGCTTCGATGGTGATTTCGGTGTCTTCCACATGTGACGTGTAAATGCGAGATAATTTGTAGACAAATAATCATCAACCGAACAGTCAATAAATTCAGTGATAAATCATTGGATTCCGAATTCATTCAACTGAAAGGGAGACAATTAGCTTGTCAAATACATATTATGAATGTTTCATCGATTAACTAGTATCATATGGGCCATTAAAAATCAGATAAATATCTTTTAGTAAATTTTGAAGCGATCTGATTAATCTACTGGCTTTCTTAACTAAGCCAGTAGATTAAGCCAAATTAAACCAGATGCCAAATTAAAGTCTCTCAGAAATGGTGCGCAATTTTCGCATCATTTTTCAAATACAGGAAGAAATACCAGTAGTGATGATTTTCTTGCTTTTGTAACACCAGAAAAGTACCACATCCTAGAACTGTTTTTTGTTAACTCAACGTGATAAAAAAATGAGAATATCATAACTACCGTACTTCGTTAAGAATCTTCGAATATAAGACCCGTCTTAAATTCTAGGATAAATTTTAAGAAATATTAACGAATATTTATTGTGTCGCAGTAATCCCAAGAAAAACAATGAGTTCCCTTTCCCCTTCCTTCAAAATTTCTTTGAAATAATAACACCGTTAGTTTTTTAAGAATTTTGATTGCATTTTATATGTTATAGCTTTCCTATAAAACAATTTTTATGTTTTTACGTACGTTATTTTTATGGTTTATAAGTTTCGAATTAAGGAAATTCACCTTATTACCTGCAGACGTGCGCGCTATTCCTGTTGTTACGCTATTTCTCCTAGTATCTACTTAAATTTTAATTTTCATACTTAGAATACTAGGATTTTTATGGTCACTAAACAACATGCGCCAGTCAGTTTTCTCTTCAAAGACACATACACCAAGTAGAACTAATTATAGTTTATTTAATTCTTATATATATTGAGTTCACTTGCAGGCACTGGAATAAAGCCAATCCAGTAAAACTATGCCAATCCAGTAAAACGATTCCTGTTGAGTACCTTTGGTAAGACAGACTGATCAGTCGACGTGGCAAGATCGCATCGCCTCTACGATCACCCGACCTCACTCCGGTGGACTTCCGTTTGTGGTGCTATTTGGAATCACTTGTGTAACATTCAACCCCTTCAACATCGGACGAACTCAAAGATTCTATCTGTCGTAAGGTTTTCGCAATTCATTCCGACATGTTCCATTCAGCTGTAATAGGCGTTGCGAATCGCCTTAGTTGTGTCATACAGTGTTTTGGAGGTCATGTTCAACAGTTTTTATTGAAAGAATAAATGAATGCAGCGTACTGTTGTCATGTTCTTTGTGTTTCAGGTCATCAGCGCCCTCTACTAGTGACATTTGAAACTAAAAATGCTTTTGCTGCTAAAAAAGTCAGACTTCTTTGTGAGCCCTTTCTTGCAAACCGCACTTCTTTATCGTAATTTCTTCCTTTTTTATGATTTTTTTAATTTTTAACGAACTTTTGGCTCACCCGGTATATGCGCTACTGCTGTGCCGCAAAAGCAAATCAGAATGGACTGACCTATTTGTGAGTTTATGGGCAGGTATGCCTTCATTAATTTAAAATGTAAAATGTCTAGTTAGGATTGCTCAATTCTTAATGAATTTATAGAGTTTGGTAGCATATACTAGTACCAGACTCCTAACAGACTTGGAGCGAATTATCGTTGCGCTTGCAAAAAAAAACTTTTTTTATTAAAACAGAACTTGAATATAAACTTGCTTGACAATATCAACAACCACTTGTGGCGGCGTAACTTAAAGTAATAGTCAAATTCAAATTTAAAACTAAGCCCAGTCATCAAAGACTACACAGTTAATTTTAAAATCTAAGTTGGCTCAGAAATTCTCATCAGCGGAACAATAAAATTTCGGCAGCAATAACATAAAGCCGAAGAGTTACAATCTTATCAGAGCGGAAACCTAGTAGTATGGCTGGAAAGGCAAAAACATACTCTTTCTTACGATCCGAAACCCTTGACTTAAATACTTTCTAACTCATTTACATTTCTGGTGAGGAAATGGAAAATGATAAGTGATAGTAAAAGCTGAAATTATTAATAACTGGTGGATTAAAATAATAATAAGCCTAAATTTTCGGTAATATTCGACTAGAAATTAAACTAGGAATTATTTTAAAACAAGGATTGTCAAATTGGGGAACACTGACAGGTATTTTGGGGTTGCAGAAGCGTCTTAAAATTTAATTTTTTATGAATCACTCGATAGTTAGTGTTTTTTCTCATACGAGTAATATTATATACTTCTTAAGGTGCTTGTTTATTGTAAAATATTTTAATGGATTTAATTATTCGTTTTAATTAGCTTTTGTTGCGTGTATACCAGCTACTCTTGAAGTGAACTTACTTTTTAATAAACGTAGTAAATCTTACTATGACTGTATTTCCGATTTTCGACTAATTTCATTTTTATCCTACAAAAGTATAAAGAATTATCACATCGGCCGTCATGAGGGCTTTTGTGGTTTAAGTAATAACACTACCACTTAACAGTTGGAAGATCCATGGTTGGAATCCAAGCGAGTGGCCCAGGCTAATTTTTTAGATTTCTTGATCCAAAAATATATAATGTTTATATAAAGATAACAAGACGCTAGTGAAAAGGACTCGCGAGTAAAAATTCGTGTAAAATGGTATTTATTTATTGTCTACATACTGATAAATGCAGTTCACATCGCGCAGCAGTATTTAATATATCCTATCTAAATTTAAACATGCTGATATATATTGTCTTCAGGTCGTTTCTAAAACTCAACCAGAGAATTCTCTAGATATGTCGCATTTTTATCGCGGTACAGATACGTTATGTTGATAATTTCCACACTTGTCAAGTGCAGTCGTGACAGAATGTCAGGATGCAGGAGTGGTGAAGTGACATGTTAATCCATAGGCCAAATTTCGTGTTTTTTCAGTCTTTCTCAAACATCCTTTTTTGGGAGAGCCGAATGTGAGATAGCGTAACAAGAAATAGCATTATAATATCCAGAATTAATCTGTACGTGGGTACTGAAATAAAGTAGTTTACAAAATTTTCTTGCTAAATATAATAAAGAATAATTTTTAGTTCAATAGAAAAACGATGCGGTAGCTTTTTGGAATTTCTTAATATTAAACAGAATCACTGTAATAAAGAAAATAAATAGTTTTTTTCAAAACGTACGCAAGTGTTCATGGAGAAATCTGGAATTCACAACCGTTCGTACTTGGAAAATTTATCGTTCCAACAGTTTATGCTTCATTAACTCGGCTTTTAAAAGCATTATTGTGGAGATTGTGAAACTACTCAAATTCTGTTGTTATTATTATATTTTGTCAAATTAATGACTTAATTTATTGAAGCATTTTCATGGTCCTACTCCATTTCTTTTGCAAATAATAAATACTTTGTCACAAAAGTTGTTCTCAGTCTGTTCAATAATTTTGCCTCCTGAAAGATTCCTTTTATGCTTTTTCGAAGGAGCACTTTGAAATGTATTCAGAAATTCATGGTTTTTGATGATAGAAATACTGATATTTATCCTTCTTCAACAGAATTTTCCTGCATATCACACGGCTATACAGACAATAGTGTAAAGCAGCTACTGAATGCTTTTGAATACTACCAAATAGCAAGTTCGTATCGTCTTCAGAGAATGTACATTTTTGAAATACGAATCGATTATGAAGTGTTTGTTAAATCACTTAAGACAAAGTATATAAAGGCTATCTATCTGAGCATGGGAGGAACGTCTGTCTAGATAACTTTTTAAAAGAAACTTACCCGAAATTTTTATTGCAAGAAAGAGTCTAGATTATGAAGTGTCCAAATTCCTGGATGCTGAATTATCGGACTTTTACTGTATTTTACCGTTATAGGTGAATTTTTTACCCTTAACAGGGCTACGGTAGAATTTTATTCACAATAATTAGGGCAGATTTATTTCGAGTAATCCATGGAAAGTATTTTCGACTCTCGAAGATTAAAATAAATGCATTGTTTAGGAAAAGTACTTTAGAGAACATTTACATATTTGTATTGTTTCTAATAACGAGAGAGCTTTTAAGATGCTTTTTCGCGGCGTTTGTGTGGCGCGATTGTTTTAGTGAGTAGTAAATATTAAAAGTCATCTTCTTGACATCGGAGAGTTCACGGTTCCTTAATCTTTGCACGTAGATTCTTGGATCACATCTTTTCATCCTGTTTCGTTTATAAAGGTAAGATGAAAGAACTGTGGAGGGAAATTTTATTTTAGAAACATTTAAGATGATCAGTGTTGGGAATCCAGTGATTTAATATTGCTTTTCGTGGGCTGTTCGTGGTCTTAAGAAGAGTCGAAATACTAGGAGGTAAGAACGCTTTTTAGGCAATGACGTTGCTCTTTTTCCTCGTAGTTCTATTGTTTGTAACCTCTGTTTATAAGGTTTTAATTCTTTGCAACTTTTTGCCTAGCCGTTGGAAATAAAAAACAAATATTGTTTTCGTTCTTCGTTTTTATTAAACTGAGCTTAGCAATATTTCTGAATGGAAAAGATACTTTGATAGAGGCGCAAGACTGTTATTACTAATTCCAATTAAACACACTGTCATTTCAGTGATTTCAAGTATATAGGAAAATTCGAAAGCTATTTTAAGATACAACTAGGGTAATTTAGTAATATGTGTGATATTTAATTAAAAGATAGTCGAATTAGCAGTCGCCCTGTTGCGTAATTTTACTAGCATTATATTGTTAATTTTATTACTTTACTAATTTGTGTCAAAAAAAGATATCATTACGCCTTTTGCTCTTATGAAATTAACAAGTATTTCTCTGTTATAGTATTTTTATGTAGAAAAAACGAAAGAAAGATTATATACTTAATTATGGAACTTATATAAATAAAAGTTAATTTCATTGTTTTATTTTATTTGAAATAGACTGTATGATATGTATGTTTTATTTGAAATAGACAGATAACGGAAAGTAGTAAAATAATTTCATAATTCAGTTTTGTCGAAACAAGTGTGTAACGAATTAAACGAATGAGAAACAAACACATTTTGTTTTTTAAATGTGTAATCTTTTTTCAAGAAAAAATGGAAATAAGAAATGATATTTTTCTACCAATTTGTAATAAATATCGTGTATTTGACCTGTAGTTAAAAGATAACAGAGTTAAATGGGTTTTCTGATTATTCGGATTGCACTACTCTGTCACTGAGTCTGGAAAGTTGTTCTGTTGCATTGTTCATCCCCAAATTAGATTTCATTTATTTTCATACCTTTGTAATCCTAAAGATTCAGCTTCCTATTTGTAAATATCGGCTTAAATTATATGGTATAAATCTCGTGGTTTCTTTTTCAAACCTGCCAAATAAAAGTAAGAAACAAATCTGCATCTTTGGACAGCAGAGAAATTTCATTAAAAATGCCGTGATATTTTGCGTGCAAAATATTTAACTGCCTTTTTCCATATGGAAGTTATAAGGATTGTCTAAACCAGGGATTCCCCATCCTTTTCTTGTACCTATCTTTTGAAAGAATCGTTTGCTTCATCGACCGCTTTACATTTTTCTGTATAATATACAGCATGTAAGAAAATCAAAATACAAATAGTTGCTCATAAATGATTCGGGGCTCGTAAAATCTGTCAAGTTGAAAGACTCTTAGAGAGGTAGTGGTGGAGGAAGAGGAGGCAGAGACTTTGGATTCCGTCCGCCAGGGCATTTTCGATCAAATTGGGATGAGATGAGATGTCTTACTGTTATCTGTGAGATGCCAAAGACCTGGGAAGGGCCAATAAGGAAATCGCGGACTTGATCTTATTCTAGTTCAGATCAAGAGGATAAGTAGCAGTAAGATGATAAACGGAGTTCTGCCAATAAGTGTATTGCATTCTAGCTTTACTGCGAAGCACTTATTGATCCGCAGATGTTAAGCGTTTACGAAATGTTAATCGATTTTATAAAGCAGGTTTAAAATTATTTGTTTAATTTAATACTTGAGGTTTTTTGATTGTAGAACATGAACTTATTTTTTTATGAATGAAATTAAAAAGTGTACCATAATTTTTGGCAAGAGCTGTTTAAGTGTGCATAATTATTTTTAAGTGATGAAGAATTATACGGCAGCATAAAATAAACTTCAGTGCACTTATCGATCGATGACAGATTATTCAGCAAAATCGTATACATGAGTACTGGGGTATACTGTTGGAATTTTTGTTGCTATTTTCGTATAAACCAAATAACTTTTCTGTCTTCGTCCTTTAATCGTATCTTAGGATTCTGGTTAGTTCTGACCTATAATAGTCAAGATTTACAGCTATTGATGGTTGTTGTTTTAAGTGATATTTCGTAAAACATATGCATAAGCTTTTTTTATTATTTTGCAGAATGTAATTTTCCCAGAAGCAGCATTTAGTTCGTGGCATGTAATGCGTAATCCTTTGCTTGCTTGATTTTCGTTCATGTGTCCGTTCAAAAGCTTTCGCATGCTGTAGAACATCAATGTTCGAAATAATTAAGACTGAAGCCTTTCAAGATAAATCTGGTGTCTTTTTTGTATGAGAAAGATGTAATTTATTTTCAATATTCGTATTTAATTTGAAAAACAAGTATACGATTAAAACAAATGAGATATTTTTATTTCTATAAAGCAATCTATTAACACACCTTTTTGACACATTTAAACAATGAAATTACTTTGGTGCCTAAAATTATAGTTTATTTCTGTTTAAATAAAAAAATGAAATTAATTTATATTTGTATAGTTTTTTAAATTGACCGCAAAATCTTATTTTTATTTTTATTGTACTAATGCTAACGAAAATGTAACGAAAGCATGTTACTACAAGCTTTAATTTGAATAGTTAGAACCATAAATCCTGTATTACAAGGAAGCTTACTGAACATGTAACACGAACATCAATAGATAATAATTTTTATAACTTTATTCTATTAAAATTTTATACATTGCTATTATTCTAAATAACGAAAACAAGGAGATTTTTATTTTATTTCTCAGAATATGTATTTAAAGAGAGTATACAGCCAAGTTTTTATGAGGCCTTTATTTTCGCAGCCGTTGTTCACAGGTAGATATTTCCAGTTACAAAAGTATTCTAAAATGACACAAATATTTATGGTTTGGCATTTTTAAATTTAAAAATATCAGTTTTCTAAAATTCAGGTTATGATGTCTGAAAATTTAGGGCTCGTACGCAAACTGAGAAGCAAACTATACAAAAAATGAAATGTCAGTTTGATAAGAGTACGTTTCTTATGTTCATACATTGAGAGGTAAGTACTGCTGTGCAGATTGTCGTGAAAAATCTTTATTAATGCAGATTCTTTTTTAAACAAAAGTCTCATTCACAGATTTTTATAAGATTTCGTACTAGAAAATAGTGGTAGACTTCAAGTATTGACACGTGGCCAACTCGTAATAATATTTGCATAAATAAAGATTATAATATTTTTAGTGCAATAATGTTTTGTATGACTATTGTACTAAGACCCTGAAATAATAAAGGATGCTGATATTATTAATGCATTTTTAGCATATGAAATAGTTAGTTCATAGATCATAGATCATAGTTCATAGATCGCTTACTAGATGTAAGAAACTTATAAATTAAAGAATGTTACACACTAGCAAACTACGAAGGAATATGATTTAATGATGAATGAAAATGAATGAAATTAATTAATTTACATTAAATGAAAAAAAATCAATCTCGAATAATCCCATTTTATTTTTTAACCGATTTATCAAGAAAAGCCATGAAGTTTGTTTTGGGCGCTTAAAAGTCCTAAAATTTGAATAATTTTACTTTACGTCTGATTTTTACTTCCTTTTTGTACTATAGTATGAAAAATAGAAACACGAAGTATACTTTTAAGGGTTCTAAATAAGTATAATTTTTAAAGTGGTTTTTTTTGTATTATAATTGCTTCTATTTATAACAAAAAGATAATCCTGTAGTGACCTAAATCTGTTAAGTTCGCAATGCTTAATGCTTCTAGACTTCCAAGGATTAAAAATCGTGTGCCGCTGGCTTTAAAAACCATTGAATCACTCCATGAACTCAGCGTCTCTCACGTGATATTTACACTGAAGTTTCTACTACTTTTCTCAGTCACTCAATCGTAAAACTTACAACTTCCGTGCAGAAACGTAAAGAACTGTAATGGGGTTTTCGTGCAAACAGAGCTGTAACGGCTGAGATTTGACAAGTACTCAATTAGAAGGTTTCTAACAGGCGTCTTTACTAGGAATTATATAGTTCTAGTTTCAGCACGGAAGATTTTCTCAGAATCTTTTATTTAATACTTGATTTTTTAATATTTGAAAAATGAGTAAAGATCGAGTTCTTTTCATCAGTTATTTTCTTAGGAGTAAGGAGATGTACTTATTGATAGATTATAACAGCATTTAAAACATTTTGAATTCAAAACAACTGAAAATAGTTTAGATTAGAATATTTACCATCTTTTAAAAAGCTGAAAGCTGCTAGGCTCGAGATGGGCATTTCTATGCGAGGCTGTTAAAAAAACTGCTTATAACATGTTCATTTTACACGTTAAAACTATTCGTGTGGTTATCTTATTTTAACAAGTTCAAGAATTTAATGAAATTATTTCATTATTTTATTTTTTTTATATAATGCTAGACATTTTATGTATCAAAACTGTAGAAAAGATGAGTTTGTAATGAATTTCGGGAAGAGATGGATCGGTCTGTATATCCGCTTCACGTGTAACAATTATTATGGTATTCTTCCCATGTGCTGCTCGCAAGAATGCATGAGATGGTTTTGGATTAAATTGGCTTTGCTTGCCTGAAATGTGTAAGCCCGTGAAACAAAGGAAACAAGAGTCGACTTCTTATTTCTGTCGCAGTTTCATCTTTTACATACTTAAAGTCACTAAAGGTAAATTAAGTTACTGAGTGAATTAATAATAATGATAAATCCATTAAAATCTTAAACGAATATATAATTACAAAATAAAATTACATATGAAGGCTTTTAATGTCCTCTAAATAATTATCTTTCTTTCACATTATTCATAATCTGTATTGTATATCATAAAAACGTTTTACCATTTGAAGCTGGCTATGTTTTTATCAACAAACTATTAGACCAGTTGCTTTCAATTAGATAAATAAACTGACATTAAAGATCCTTAAAGGGAGTCAGTAATTCCTTAAAAAGATCTTTCAGGCCATATATGTTTTAGTTTTTAATTTTTTAAATAAGAACTATTTTAAGAAAAAATGTACTTGACGTTTGAAGTGCAGGAGATGTTGTATGCGCAAACACCTTAAGCAATTTTAAATCTGCGTATATTTTTTTAATGCGCCAAAATCCTAACGGTTAACCAGAAGCCTTACCGGTAACGTAAGCAATAGATTAAGGTCTATTACGTGTGTGTATTCTTATTCTAATTGTCAGAAGTTTGAATCATCTTTTTGCGAGATGAATTTTCTGACTACCAACACCAGCACCTACCTTAATATTGTTTTAAGAAACTCTGTAGATTTTGTATATATAAGTATTACTAGAAATCAAAAATTGAAAGTTTTGTCAAAACTTGATTTAAATAACATTGATTTAAATACTGCTGCTTCTCACTGGAAGCGCTTTTATTTAGAAATGATGCCACCTGTATTTGGAAAAGAGACTATCTGGCCTCACCAAAATCACAATGGATCAAAAGTTATTTTTCTACATATTTTTCACAGAATAAAAGTTGATCAGTTTTCGACAGATTTTAAAGTAACTTAATTTTTGACTGGACATGGTAATTTTAATCGCTGTTTAAAACGATCTGGACTTGCTTCAAGTGCTTCGTGCAACTTCAGTAGCGGCGATGAGGTTAAGCATATTCTTAAGTGCGTTCATCATATCCCAGCGGAGGAAGATACTTCAGGCAACTTTAAAGCGCCTGTCTGTATCTTGCCACGACTTTTTTCTTAAGTACTGAAGAAAGAGTTTTTGCTTTTTGGGATTTCGTACCTAGGTCTATTCACCATAATATTAATTGGTGATTGTATATATGTATTATAATTCTACTATTGTTTCATTCATTAATTATTTTAAACTACTTACTGACAAAGCTTATGGACTTTGTGGCTTGGAAGAGCCAATTATGGACTCTGCTTAAGTTTATTCGTAAAAATGTTTAAAAACATGTGTTATATTATATATGAATACTTGCAAAGAAATGGACTTTGTGCTCGGCAGAGCAGGCTATGGATTCTGCTAATAATTTTTATATTGTTCTTATCATGCTTATTATTATGTTATAGATATTTGTGTGTCAACTGCCTCTCACAGTAGGAATTCTCCAATTCAACTCACATGTGCTCAAGACTCAACCTGAAATTCTCTCAGTTATGAATTTAATCAGTATTTACAAGAATTTCATCATAAATTTTAACTGTTTAAGAATTTGAAAATTTCAGTAATTTATGTCATTCACATTATTACTACTTAACGTACTATATTGCATTCTATGTTCAACTCATATTATTTAATTGTGAATCCCAGCTAGTAAGATATTGTGCACGCTCGTTCTCCTCATGCAACTTAATTGTTTTCACGAAACCTTGACTCCCCTTTCCACGGCCGTAGTATTTTCGCCTTCGGGTGGGTGCGTTCGCACCTTAATTTATTTACATACGCAATTGGCCTAAGGCATATGCAAAACGAACTGGTGAAAATCCTAATGTGATTGTGAATCAGTATACCAGAGACTATTAGGATATTAGGATCGGGATTTCATTCTTAATTTAAATTATTAGGTTCTCTTTGCTTTAATACTTTATTTTGTTTTTTCGTTTACTTATTAGTTTTTTAATAACTTTTCCCCATTTGTAATGCTATTGTACATTTGTTTATTTATTTTTTTATTGCTGTAACTTACTTGTATAAGCCTCTTGATATACTTTATGGAACACGAGGAGTTAAAAAGAGTTAACAAAACAAAAAAGGGGGAGGGGAGAGAGAAATGAAATGCTTGAATAATCTACAAGACATGTCAAGCAACTGAAGTTTTTCTCAAATGTCAGGACTTTTCTGTACTCCTTGAGAGCAATTTCACCATAACTAGAACGATTTCGAAATCAAAGTATTGTATCAATTAAAAGGAATGCTAAATTAAAGTTTCTTTTAAAATAAACAAATACCATTAAAAATTATCGAAAACTCCCCAAGTTTACTAAAATGATGAGTCTACTGGATTGACGATTTGTTTTGATGAAGGTGACGAATTTCATGCGGTGCATTTTAAGCAAGGACTCACACTCATAGAACATTTTGAGTTCACTCTAATATCATGAGCAGCGGTAACTCCGGAATTATTTCAGTAGCATAATATTCAATACGATTTTTTTAGTTATCTTAAGATTTTTTACATTTCACTCACTGTCAACGTTGTTATATGCAAAACGCAAATATTCTCATGTTAAAACATTAGAATTTTAACTTTTAAAGTCAATTTTCATTTGTTTTATTGTAAGAAATAATGAAATAGATTAGTATATACATACGATTTATGTACATGCTCAGCAGTCTGTGGTTTTGTATGCGTAAGTTATGTAATTTATATGCTCGTATCTTGAAATTGCTCTAAATACCCAAATTATTTCTAATATAATTACTAGAAAAAAACGAAAACGTTTATGAACGAAACTGCGTTATCAAAATCTGCATATTTTAAGGATCAACTTTATTAAAAATTTACACTTGAGAATATGAATTTTTGAAATAATTATGAATCTAAATATATTGTTATTTTTTTCTAATTAGCTCTTGCAAAATACACTCTATTTTCTATAATTCTTCATACATACTGTATATAAAAAAATTCTTTTGTGCTAACAACAACTTCGTACTTAGAACAGAACTCTATCTATAAACTCTTATGTCCGCAAGTTAAAATCTCTAGCAATGAAAAAACAATATTTTAAAGAATCTGAAATATTGTTGCTTCTGCATTAGTTATTAGCAGCTCAAGTAGACCTCACAAAGACTGCATATAGCTTCAGTGTCGAACATGACGACAGCTGTGTCTGATTCAGTCGACATTAGATGAAAATTGCGTGTAAATGAACCCGAGCAGCTATTGAAACCATTAATGAATTCCTGCTTCCTCATCTGCTGCAATCAGCATTCAACTGACTTTGCATAGTATCGAATGAAAGTACTTCTAGTGGTATGCATTTTTCTGAATTATATTCGAAAACCCATCTAATTTGAGATTAAGAATAATTGGAAAACCCTTTCCATTTGTATATACTACAGTAAATGTACATGGGATGTTTCCAAAGCTTTAAAAATGTAGGTATATATTTTTTAAATTTCATAAATTTTCATCGTTATTACAATGCAGTTTTTAACATAATCTCCATTTAATTTAATACGCTTATTTCAACGAAAGGTTAATTTAAGCCGTCCTCGAAAAAACGTTTTCAGTGTCGCTTCTCTCTTTCTCTCCTTACGGCTTGAATAAACTCCCAAATCGAACACAACGTACATAATTTTTTTTTTTTCAAATGCGAGAACAAATATGGGAACAGAATACTTATTGCAGACTTTGAACAATTTCTGAAGTTTCACACCCTCTTTCTTTAAACAGAACGTGATTGCTGTTCGCATTTTCTATGGTTGCAAAAGCAATGCTATAAAAATGCTCACATATCAGTAAACAACTGAATCGGACTAAACATTGCTCGAAATAGCTGCATAAATATGTCAAGATTTGTCTTTGGTCAAAATTTCCAACTTCCACGTCTACGTATCCAACGAGTTACAAGCTTATTGTTGTTGTTGTTGAATAATGCTCACTTGTCTGACCTATAGTCAGACCAAACCCACGAAATTCCTAGGGGCAAGAAGCGCATGGCTTTCGTTGGCAACAAGGCTGTCGTTGGCAGCAAGCCTTGAGCACCTTATAGGTTACAATGCGATTTAGCTCAGTTCCGCCTCCAATTTTGATGGAGAACACCCCAGGATGATGGGTCTAAGGGTCTCCCACCTCTTTTTCCCTACGACCAATCTCTCGAGAGGACTTTCGGCTCGCCGCATATTTAGAGTGCCCCCATGCCACTATGCATTTACAAATATCTCCCGAATTCGAATCCGGGCCCTTCGGTACAGAAGTCAGCGACGCTAACTACTGTACCGGTTCGACGGCACAAGTTTATAAATCCCACGTTTATAAAAGTTCTTTCCTTTACTGCAATGTTTTTGCCACTCTCTAGTGCACTGGTGCTCTAAACACAGAACAGTATCTTCCGCTGATGAATATTTGTTTGGAGCAAACGCCAAAGAATCAGGAGATAATCTTATTTCTTTTGCAATGACTATATAAAACCCATTTCTCGTCACATGTCAATATTTGGTCCTGAAATGGGATTTACTTGTAGCATGAAAAGCAATGAAGAGCAAATGGTCAGGCTCTGGAGTTTGGTTTCCTCAGTTAAAACATGAGGAACCCATTTACTGAACTTCCGTGTTTCCCAAGATTGTGCAGATACAATCGAATAGTTTCTTTCGACACTCCAAACCCTTGTGCAAGTTCCTTACATGTTTGATATGAATTGCGCTCGATGTCCTCCTTCAGCAAGGCTTCATCTATAGTAGCCCTATCAATGCCTAGTTCGAGTCTTTTTCTGGAGACTGTCATCTCCCCATGCAAATCGACTGAACCAATTTTGCGCTCTGCTCTCACTCACTGATGCCTCTCCGAAAGCGGAGCATATGTATTGAGCGATTTCTGCAGATTTAGGCTTTAGGGCCTTAGGAGGCTTAGGCTTAGGCTAGTAGAGGTTTAAGATGTTTTTTGTAGCAAGAGAAGAGAAAATGTGCAAAGCCCTCGCCGAGACTCAACCTGGACCTCTCGAATAGTCATTACGCCACGAAGGCATGCAGAAAGGAGGGAGTAAATACCTTATAAATGTAGTGAAGCCACGTAGGCGCATGCATCTGCTGTTTAATAACTTCAAACAAACGTTTCATATTGTTACGTCTAGCTAAAATAAAAAAGTTCTAGATTGCATGTTTACTTGGCGAAAGCCCATGTGATGTTAGATTAACAAATGGTCAGGTTGTCTTATTTGATGAATAGAGAAACGTTGTATGGCTTTATCGGTTAATAAAAATTCTGCTTTAAAAATTATTTGTTAAAGGATTTTTCCGCGCTATGTGAGTACATGTGTCACCTGTGATATGTAAGAATAATATGATACTCGTGTATTCTGGAATATTGTGCTTTAGAAAGATTTATTATAAGCAATTTAATTTTTTTAGCCTAGAAAGAGAAAATACATAAAATGGAGGTTTTAGCGGCTATTACAAATTAGTTAAATTTACAAAAGTTAAAATTTTATCTTACATAAACATTCTATATGAGTATGCTACTAAAATTTCAATAATTAATCATTAACGTAGTCTCAAGAAAAAAACAAAAGTTACGAAAATTTTAAGAGCATATTAAATATCAAAAATCCAAAGCGCAAGTAAAGTATAATACATAAAATATCTAAGATGACAAATGACAATATAACGCAAAGCCTATAGTGTAAAATAGGGCATGGGAAATTATAGAAACTGCAAAAGAGTAAGGAAATAAAGAGCACGATTTCATGAAAGAATCTACTGTAAACAAATGCAAAATAAATGCAAATATGTGGGTGTATATGCATGTGCTAAGAAAAGTTATAACTAGGTTGTTGTTTTCCTTTCCATAGTAGAATTAGAATTATCAAAAGATCTGAAGAAACTGCATTTCTAATTATCGTAGTCTAAAGAAAAGCCAGAAATTACATTAAAATATTGTGCAATACTGTACAACTTTTAACTGCCATTATCCTTTTGTCTCTTTCAAGACGAGTAAGTAAAAGTAAACTATTTTTATGCAGGCAGCACCATTTATGTATTTTTATGCAGGCAGCACCATATGAAGATCCTGTATAAAAAAGCGATTTTGATAAATCCCAAAACTATATTGTTTTCAGTTAATTTTATGGTATATAATGAACTTTTTGGAGATTATCAAAAGACCGAAACCCAGTCCTTCCTTATCCGTCGACAGGCTTCTGTTACCATCTGAAGTAGTACCTCAAATTTGTAATTAACTCGAATATTTTTTTGCATTATAAAAACGTTTGATTTGACTAATTTATTTGAGGTAGTATTGCGTCCCAAGCTCGATTCTTAACGAACGTAATGGCTGTTTGAGGGTTTTCCTGATTTTTCACATGTATAATGCATATAAGAGCCAGTTTCCCGTTGAAAGTCCTGCTTGAATTTTTATTTATTTTTGATAGGCGAAGAATATTGCGTACTTTGGAGTAATTAGTAATTAACCAGTTTTTCATACTTTTCTAATATTTTGTCAAATGTCAGTATATTAGATCAAAGTAAAACTTGCGTGTAACATTAGGAAAGCTTGTGTTAGTTGTAATAACTCTGGCTGTTTAATTCGATAATAAGTCCATTTTACAGTGGGAGTGACTGCATGACAGTTACCTCATGTGCAACATAAATATGGCCCGTAGAGAGTATAATATAATCATCCTTCTTTCTACGCGAATAGCCTAGAAGTCCTTAGGCAAATTCAAACTTGAGCAACTAACGCCCTTCATTTCCTTTCGATAGATATCCCGTTCGCATACCTTCAAGGTGTATTTTTCATCACTGGAAACTTTAACCATATTACCTCACTATCTATATAATCTTAGAAACTAATAAATAAATAAACAAGTAAAAAAATTTAACCTTAAATCGGGAGCTAACGTTTCAAAATCAATCTTTAGAAGACACGCAAAAATAAATAAGTAATAAAAACTAGAAATAAAAAAATTGAGCAGGCGGAAATTTAAACTATCGAGAAAAGTTAAAATAAATTTGAAGGTGACGGGAAATATTCCAGAATCGTTTTTTATTATACCCAATGCCTCTGAAACGTTATGATTTCCTAGTAGCAGTAGTCATACTAAGTTGCCTGAAGTGAAATTTGTTAAATTAATTTAAGACTCTGTAAAACGTAACCTCAGAAGGAAAATATTCATTGCATTTTGTAATTTAATCCAATACTGGTCTTCTATATCTTTACTTTGGAAAAGTGTAACTGAAGTTTAAAACGTTTAGCATAGTAGTGAAAGTAGTAAAATGCTGATGCAAACCCACATGTCGACATAGGTGGCAAATCAGTACAGATGCAGTGAAGAATTTATGAAACTTTCTCTAAAGCTGGAATTTGTTTCTGTGATGTCTAGTTGGCAACGTTATTTGCTGACTTCAGCGGCGGAAATTTACTGGTGTGCTATTTTGAGACGCGCTAAAAAGGAAAACCTTTTTTAAAAAATTCCCGAAGTTACCATTAATGATTTGCAATATATGATATTAATTATTTTGCACATGTTGCTTTTATTTATTGGGTATATTTCAATCATATTTTTATAATTTATTGTATAAAAAAATTTTTCGGAAGGAAAGCAGAAAATGAGAATCTTTTAATTTACATTGATTATGAGAATGTCAGTTGTGTGCTTAAGCATCTATGAAAAAAATTTCAGTTTAGCTTCATAAGTTATGTTTTCTGTTTTAATAATTGTATAAAAATTGGATTTTAATTTTACTTTATTTGGCACGAATTTTAAAATACAGGAATGGAAATTATTTTACGAATTTATCATCTGATTATTGAATTTCGTTTTTATTTTCTTCCTCGAAAGTACATTTATTCTTGGCCTTTCCAATATTTCTTATTCTCTGAAATATTTTAACTAAAAATTATGTTCATCTGAAAAACACCAAAAACGTAAAAAGCATAGCGTGCTATAGTTATGATGATGCACTTCATAATAAGAGTTTTCTTGAAATCTACACCATTTTTTGAGTTCTTTGTCATAGATGCTCCTAAAACAATCATATATGCTACCCGAATATTACTGTAAAAAATTGAATAACTGTAATTTTTGGCCGTCTTTTGCTGTAACCAGTTAAACGTTAATTAACTATTTTTGACGTCACAAATATCTATAGTATTCTTTCTCTATTTTTTTCTCTCGTTGAAGGCCAAACAAGCGCTGTAGGTATAGCATTTTCTCAACGGACCCCACTGAGCGCTGTCTGGGATGGCAAAAGTTACAAAAGTTAAAATTGGGGTCCTTAAGTATGGAACTCGGAATTTTATTGATAAGAGAATAAACGACTCTTTTTTAACTTCTAACAAACCTCAAAATCCTGGATTCCAAAGATTTTCGTACCTTTTGAAAACGCTTTCAAATTCAGTAAAGTTTCAGATACACAGAAGAAATGATTAGGCATCTTATTCCCCATAATGTGAAATTCAACAATAAACCTTTGAAACCAAATATAAACCAAGAGCTAGAGTCACAATGCGCAAAATTCATTCTAACTCGGACATTATCATTTCGAAGGCCGACAAAGGTGGCCAGATAGTCGCGTCATGGACAAGAACATTTACATCAATGGTGTCACTAAGTTCTTAAACGAAGGACCATATAATCCGATCTCTAAAGATCCTTCACCTTCGGACCTGTCAAAAATAAAAACTGCGATCAAATCTACACAAATCCTTTCAAGCAACTTAAAACATTCGCTTATCCCATCTGTTGCGAATTTTGCCAGATTATATGCTCTTCACAAAATTCATAAAAGTGGTATTCCTTTCCGCCCTATTGTATCAAATTTAGGTACTGCCTCGTATCCGTTAGCTAAATATTTAGTTTCTAGATTTTCAACTGTATTACATAATAACATTTACACCAGAAAAAATGCAATAGTTTTTATAAAAAAAGTTAAAACCATTTCTTCTAGAAATTTACTCATGGTTTCTTTTGATGTAAAATCATTATTCACCAATGTTCCACTGGTGGGTGCATCGAGATTTCTAGAAACCGTGAATTTCATTTCTCCTGCATCGAAATTAATGAGCTGATTTCCCTTTCTCAACTCTGTTTGAAACAAACGCATTTTGTTTCCAAAATAAGCATTACAAGCAAACTGAGCGATTGGCTATGAGAAGCACCTTAGTTCCATCCTGGTTGATATCTACATGCATTATTATGAATCGAAATTATTTGAAACTTTAAACTTCCCGCTATGGTTCCGCTATGCAGACGATACTTTTGCATTGTTTGGTGGTAATAAAGTTGATTTAAATAAAAGTTCTTTCAATAATGAATTCTATTGATCCTGCTAATCAGCTCACTTTTGAAATTGAGATCTGCAATTCCCTTCCGTTTCTCGACATTTTGCTCACACGTAATACTTCAGTTCTACTGTTTACAGTAAAACTTCATCGGTTTGCCTTCCACCACACTTCAAATCATGTCATCCGAATAAACAAAAGTTGGTTTCATTTTATTCCTTTGTTTTCCGTGCACTTCAAGTTTGATCCTCCATATTGGCTCTTGATCAAGAACTAAATTATTTAAAAGCAGTAGCTGTTGACGGGTATTTCACCCAACATTATTAACCAAGCTGTTAAAAAATTCTCATCTCAACGTACCAAACGCACCACTCTTGTTTTAGGAAATTATAAGAATTCTTTTGCCATTCCTTTCTTTCCATCGACAAGCTATAAAATTGCACGTATTTTACAGAAACTTAACTTTCGGGTCGTTTGTTCTCCTATCAATAAAATCCCACACTTAAGGACCGCATTCCGGATATTAATTCCTGGGGTATTTACATGATTCTTTGCCTCTTTGATTTAATTTACATTGGTCAAACTAAGAGAGTCTTAAAATTTCTCGTTGAAGTACAAGAGGCATATATCAAGCGAAAAGGAAACACAGAAGTTCTTTGTTGCCCAGCATTGTTGGTCCGAAAATAACACTTCCCATTTTTCTGCAACCAAACTTATTCAAAAAGATCTTCCATTGGTGAATTAGATTTACTAAAGGCATTTCACATTCAAAAAAATCATTCTGTTCTAGTTACCGACCCTAATTCCAATCCATCTTTACCTTCAGCCTTAAGGAAATTATGTTTTAGTTTTTTTTGTTTCATCAAGAGATGGCGCCAGTAGCTTAACTCCTGTCCAGCCATTCTTGTCTTATGTTATCGTTTCACTATATCTTATCTCATTCATTTGCTGTTTGGCAACTGGGGATGATGGTTCAGTAAAACCATCGAGACTAGTCCTGTCAAAATGTTTAAAATATAACGTTGATTTTTGTTGTTTGACTTCTAAAATTAATACGTTATAGTAATTCCGTTTGTAAATGTTTCTTAAAAAACTTATTCTGTATAATGTACCTCATCGTTCTACTTCATGATGAAATGCGCATTTAAAAAAAACAAATCAGTAAAATAATGAACTTGTTTTATTACAATTGTGTAAAAGATAAGCATCAAATATGATTTGCACATGTCTTCAGAGCATTATAGAGAGTGTTCATAAATGCTTATAGTAATAATCATATTGATAATCATACCATCCATTTGTAACAATCATATTGATGGTAGTAACTGTATATATTTCGTTGCAAGTGCACACGAAACGCATTAAATTTCTCTGCAGATGTGTCGCATACAATACCTCTGCCGCCAGAAGCATTGAGTGAGCTGTACCTTTAAAACTGCCTCCTTGCAAAAAAACGCACAATGTGTTGTAGAGTTTCCAGAAACTAAGTCGCACGTAATTGTGCAGAGAATGTTTCGGACCTGTTGTGGAAAGTTTATTGAATCATGGATGTTCAGATTTTTACTGTAAGAAATTATTAAGAAGGTTATAAGCAATGGCAATGGTTTTTATGAAGATAAAAAAATTTATATTTTCTTAGACATGTTTCTCATGAAATTAGTACAATTTAATTTATCTATCACAGTAGTATACTAAAAATTCTATCCCTTCTTTCTCGTTTAAAGTGGTAGTGTTGTTGAAGCTGAATCTTCCAAATGTGTAACAAAATTATTAAGTGAACCAATATCACTTGGTCCAGCTAATTTCTAAAATGGACTTGATTAAATTACTAAAATGTAAATTAGACTGACTAATTATAATTAGTTTATTATTTTATTTCAAACATTTATTCGGTTTATTATTTTATTTCAAACATTTTTTGGAAGACATTGTGGCGTCCACTCACATTCAGCTTCGCAAGTATAAACAAAAGTAAACTTTCTTTCGTTAACAGTAGCGATTGCAGCGCCATCTCACTTCAAAGGGATTTAACATAACCATTTAGTAAAATTTGTTCATAAGTCCAGGCATTGTAAAAGATAAATAGGAAAATATTTGAAAATTCAATAATTTACAATTAAAGTGGCAGCAATGTAAAAGAAAGGTAATATATTTACAGTGTTCAAAAGGTTATCGATAAGGAACTTCCCAAAAATGGTTCATGAAGACACGATAACATCACAGTTCTTCGCGAATAACTTCCTTTAAAACTGAAAGTTTTTTGCTCAAAAATTTACTTGGGATACAGGAAAGGAAAATTAAAGAATTAAAAATAAGGATACTCATGTAAACTTTCCGAAGTGAAAGGTACAATATTTCAAGAAATATTCACTTACTTTCTAACTTGTATGTAATTTTGTTAAGTCATTGTAATGAGCTTATGAGATATGAAATGCATTTCGTATGTGAAAAATAACAAAAATTTCACTATTTATGAAACTATTAAAATTATTATTAATTATATCCATTTAAATTCCTTTGGAAATTAAATGATTTGAAAAGGAGAAAAATATACCTATAAGGAATACTTTTCTAAATTTGTTTCTTTCGGATGAAAATTTTTAAAAGCTCACACATTAGTAATAAAATTCTGAATCCAGTCGGAATCCACTAATCTCTTGGTTTTCAGGCTCGCATAATGTTTAATATCTGAAAGTAAAAAAAAATTAATTTTAGGGTTTTTATACCTCGAATTTGTAACATATGCTTATATGGTGTAAGAGATGCCTTTTTAATAATATGTATTAGAATATTTAGTATATATTGTTGCGTGCATACGGGTTCGTTATGGGTTGAATGCACAAATAGTTAAAAAGTTAACGAAGTTTATTCTTTCCACAAGAAATAAATCAAAATGCTGAAATATTTCTTCAGAGATATTCGCACAATATCACAATATCTCAAACGTTTAGCAAAACTCAATTCAAAACAGATAAACTAATTCTATCTCACAGCGAAATCGCTACAGCATAAAGTAAACAAACAGCAGTTCTCTTTAAACAACTACAACAACAACTAAAACTGAGATGAGGTGTTTCAATTGGGCTTTTATAAGCTTTTTAATTATCACTAGAACAATCTAGGTTTTTCTAAATTTTTCTGGATGGCAACAATAATTACGAGATATTTATTTATTAGTCCAAAGGGATTTAGTCCCGAAGGACTATTACTTTCGTTTTGCGATTTTGCGTCGGAAACACAAAAACGGCGTATCACTTTTCAAATTATTACCACTAAATATTATCGCTCTGCATTAAATTTTAAAAAATGAAAAATCTGCATAAATGTATGCATGTTTCTCGCATTGTGATAAAACCTACAGCCATCGAATTTTGAATGACGTAATCCTACTGCGAATATGGGCATCTGGAAGCCCTAATTTTGAATTTGAAATTTGCTTTATTATCGATTTTATGTTTTGTAACATTTCAACGAATTTCTGATTAACAAACTAAATGATTTCAAAGCGAGCAATGGCAACACTGTACGGAAAAAAAAAAACATTTTCATCTCCAGCGCACGAGACTTACGGAAATTCTAAAGATATGTTCATTTTAAAATGATTTCGCGATATTGATTTTGAACTGAATTTTATGGTTTGAGTACGTAGTACATGATATTTAATAAAAAAAGGTAGCACACGAAACGTTAAAAAAAAAACGCGCCTTTGGACGTAATTTAAAATCTGAAATCTTTCAGATTTTTTTTTTTTAACATTAAATGCATGCGCTGTTTTATTTTTATTTTTCCGACGTAGCTTTCTCTTTAAAAATCGTCTGCGTTGCACGGGAAAATAAACTGATTTTAATTACACTTTTAAATAAATAGCTAATAAATTTGAAATCCGTCGCAATATTTTTGTCTTTAGCAATATATGTATACGGTTCTCAAAAATTATAATTACGAATACTTCGGGAAATTATTTTTATCACCGCTACTACTACTTCAACAGTGAAAATATATTTCTCTCATTGGCTACGCTTTTTTTCCTGCGATGTTTAAAAAATTTTATATTTTTATCAAAATTAAGTCATATATAACAAACAAAAAAAATTAAGTCATATATAACAAACATTATAGCATGAAAATTTCTGTTTTTAGATTCATTCCTTTAATTGGAAGCAAAGCTCAAGTGATGATTCATTTTCTTTTTTTAACATCCTATAAAACGAATGCAAGATCGATGCACCTGTTTATATTTTGATTACGATAAATTATTTGAATACGGCAGAACACATGAAAACTATCTGTTATTACTAAAACATAGCCTCATTATTAAAATAAAAACATTTCTTTCACTCATCCAATGTACAGAGCAATTCAGAAAACAAAAGACAAATCTTACTTACTTACCTGGGTAGTGTGATGATGAATCGAAATCAATGCTGATGCATGCGAAATAAAAACTCGAAAAAGTTGATTCATCTTATTATATTATATCTACACTACAACATAATACAATTATACTAAAATATATACAATATAACAATTTCCGAGACATATTACTGTCCCCTAAAGTTTTATATCATCTCAATCCGTTCACGTCACGAGGTGCAATCCGGGGAAAAACACTTTTTTTTTCCTAGTTCGATGACAGCCAACGCCATCTGCACCTCGCACATCAAATGAAGAAGAGATTTATTTTTATCGTTTGTAAGATATTAATCAGTTTCACAACACTATCTACTTAAGAGGAGAGAAGCCTTCATGGAGGACTTCCGAAATTAAACTGGCCTGTATTCATGTAATACAGGCCATTTTAACTCAGGAAAAATGGCGAAAACTAGTCATGCAACTAGCCAGTTCGCCTGGAATTGAATCCTTGACAAATTTCTTGTTTTTAGCGGTCTTAACCACTAAGCTCGTGATGGATCATTTATATTCTGATAAATGGCAAAATTCAAAAAGCTTTTGGTATTAATTTCAGAAATAGTATGTCCACATATTTCGAACGAGATCGCGAATTCCTGTTGTTCCTCAGGAAAAAAATGTAGACTATAAACTAAATTATTATAAAAAGTATAAATTACAAGGACCTCGATATTACTTCGAAAAATAAAGATTAACTTTTATTTCTAACGAAGAGAAAACTCAGATTTCCCTTTGTAAAGTGCAAAATATTTTTCACAACATTATGTCTACACACAACTTTAAAAAAATGTTTTTCTAGAGTTAAAATGCGTATAAGATTCTAACTGCATGGAAAGGAGAGCACAGTACATACAAATATATACGCATCCTTGCACACACGTATTTATACGGAGGAATATGGATTTATATAGAGGAAAGATATGTACGGTAAGATAAATAAAAGAACATAGCACAGAAAGGACAAAAAATAACGAAAATCATTATTCTCAAAGCCGCTAGCTGCCAAATAGCAGGCAATCATTGAATCCGCTCTCAGACCTAGAAACTTGTGTGGTTGTAGTTCAGTTATGGAAAAATGTTCTACAGAAAGCACTGAGACATTTTGTCTGCTGTACCGTTTGGAACAGGGCGTTTGAACTCCTTTTGGGACAAAAAACAGTGCTGAGACTCTATTGTATATTAAGAAAGAAGGAATACTCCGAAAAACAATAAAGAAGTTGATTTCTGACACTCTATTAAATAAAGAACAAGTACCGCGTCAAGTGCTGGAACCCTGTGAATTAATTCAATTAAAAAAGCGATACTATGCCAGGAAAAAAGAGAAAGAG
>KK112194.1:208545-230547 GCA_000611955.2 Stegodyphus mimosarum
GTGTGAGATTAGGGTTGTTATATTTGAAGTCTCCCACACAAAGTAGTATACTTCGCAGCTACTTTAAGGACAGAAAATCCTGTATCTGCTGAAGATGATAATACTTTGTGACTATTATAAGGCGAGTGCAAGTGGGTAACTGTAAAGAGAATTTTCAATTTTTATCGCAGGTTGCTGATTGTCAATTTGTTGAGTAATGAGTATACAAAAGTCAGTTTATATGTAATTCGAGAAATATTTCATAGTACCTTTCTTTTCCTCAACAATATTTGGCCTAAAAATTTCCAAGACTCTCTTTACAGCATAAAAATGGAATTTAAATCATGCATAAAAATGGAAAGTTTAATTATGTAAAGAAAATTAAATTTTATAAACGATCTCTTCACAATGACGTTTTCGAATTTGCAACAAATTTAAAATCTGGTTTAACTTTTCTTATGATATACGTTCTATTTCCTGGAGACTGGTTTGCCGATTGCGTTGGTTTGCGAAACAGGAAAACAGAAATCGGGTGGTTTAGACGGGATTTAGGTGCATGTCGTGGGCGTGCGAGTGGTTTGGAGAGGTGGTTTTGGTAGGATGTGGGCCAAGAATCTATCTTTATCGCGGTAACAGCCAGTCATAGAACTTTTTTTGTCACTAAGTGTAGGATCCAGATATTCAAAAATTCCCGTTGCCTAATTTATTTCTTATAATTTTTAGTAGTTTAGTTTTCTTTCCATACTTTATCTTAATAGTTCGAATGCTTTCTAATCTGAGCATTGTATGTCTGTGCATACGAGCACGACTAACAGTTGTGCTTATACCTGAATGACAGATAAAACGAGGTTGATTGCTAGTTCGAATCCAAAGCTTGGACTTGAATATCGCGTAAGGCTGCTGTGTTACTTTCCTTTTCCCTTATCCATGACATAATATCTGTCCTACAGTGTGGTGCACCCTAAACAACATTCTCAAACGGCTAAATAGCAGTTAGGTTCGACAGTTCCTAACGAATTCTTCACGCACAAGTGTCCAGCGACTGGAAAACATACGTTAATGTACAGTACATTTTGTCATTAAGTATAGATCTAAAATAATTTGTTAATACTGTTACGAATTTCACATTTATTTGGCTATTTATTTAGAATTGTAATTAGATTTGCTTCATGTTGCCTTAGCAACGCAGACGATTTTTGAAGAGAAAGCTACGTCGAAAAAAAAATAGCAATAAAAATAAAAGAGCGCGCGCATTTAATGATTAATAAATAAATATCTCGTAATTACTGTTGCCATCCAGAAAAATCTAGAAAAATCGTGATTGTTCTACTGATAATTTAAAAGCTTATAAAAGCCGAGGTGAAACACCTCATCTCAGTTAGTGAGTTAGTTGTTGTTGTTGCTGTTATACTTGTAGCTGTAAAAAGCGACTGCTGTTTGTTTACTTAATGCTGTATTGATTGTAGCGATTTCGCTGTGAGATAGAACTATTTTATCTGTTTTGAACTGAGTTTTTGCTAAACGTTTGAGATATTGTGATATTGTGCGAAGATCTGTGAAGAAATATTTCAGCATTTTAATTTATTTGTTGTGGAAGAATAAATTTTTGTTAACTTTTTAACGACTTGTGCATTCAATATATAACGAACCCGTACGCACGTAACAATATTTGGTGTCAGAAGTGGGATTTTTGAATGCCATTAACTAGAGCAATGGAAGAACAATTAAGGCAATTCATGGCAGCCTTTGCTGCATTTAAAGAAGAAATTAAAGCTGGCCAAGATTCCGTGAAAGAGGAGATGAAAGCTGGCCAAGATTCCGTGAAAGAGGAGATGAAAGCTGGCCAAGAATCTGTTAAGGAAGAAATGAAGGCTGTTCAAGAAAAGATGGAAGAATCTGTAAAAGATGAAATGAAGGCTGTTCAAGAAAAGATGAAGGAATCTGTAAAAGATGAAATGAAGGCTGTTCAAGAATCTGTAAAAGATGAAATGAAGGCTGTTCAAGAATCTGTAAAAGATGAAATGAAGGCTGTTCAAGAATCTGTTAAAGATGAAATGAATTCTGTTCAAGAAAAGTTGGAGAAATCTGTTAAGGAAGAGATGAGAGCCGTTAAAGCAAGTCAAGTAGAAATGAAAAAGGAAATTACTTGCATAATAGAAAATAAATTTGAGGCTATGGAAGGCAGAATAGACGCGGTTGAAAATAAAGTTTCTTCTGTCAAAGAACAAATAGAAGATAGAGTTTCTGCCGTAGAACAACAAATCGATTACAGAATTTCTGCTGTGAAAGAACAAATTCAAGAAAGAGTTTCTGCTGTGAAAGAACAAATTCAAGAAAGAGTTTCTGCAGTGGAGCAACAAATTGATGACAAAGTTTCCGCAGTTGCCAAAGAAGTTGATACTTTAAAGAAATTCGTAGCGACGGCAGGAAGCAATTCGGATACTTTTAAATTCCTAGCCATGCCTGCGCATCCTTCTCTGAAGCTATCGACATATGATGGGAAGACCTCCTGGCAAGTGTATAAGACACAATTTTCTATAGTTGCGGAAGCAAATGAATGGGATTCCCAAGCTAAGGCCTGTCACCTTGCGGCTTCTCTGAGAGCAGACGCAGCGGATATCCTTCAGACTCTTCCCGAAAACAAAAGGCTAGATTTCGAAGCTCTGTCCGGCGCATTGGAGCTGCGTTTTGGAGAGAAGTGTTTAAAAGATTATAGCAGGCTTCAGTTAAAATCCCGTCAACAGAAGTCTACGGAAACACTCCAGGAGCTCGCCACGGATGTTGAAAGGCTGTCCCACCTCGCCTTTTCGGAGTGCCCGACAGAAACAAGAGAAATCCTGTCCCTGCAATACTTCATCGACGGCATCCGGGATCCTGAAATACAGAAAGCACTGCGAATGGCTGATGTGAAGGACTTAAAAAGTGCTCTGGTCTACGCCATGAAATTTGAGGCAGCACAGCAAGCCACTCGTAGAGACCGCCACCCAATCAGAGCTGCTCACATACAAGAACCAGTGGATCCAATGACTGCTCGCCTAGACGAATTAACCAGAAAGGTGGATGCTTTGACACGGAATACTGGTGACAAGAAATCGTTCGTAAAGTGCTGGAACTGCGGTGCTGAAGGACACATTCGAAGAAACTGCAGAACACCCCAGGGCACGGATGTTAAAACCGCGCCTCTCAAGAAGGAGGGAAACTAATTCGTGGCCATCTCGCGGGGCGGAGGTTGCCAGATAATGAAAAGCCCCAGTTTAAAGCGCTTCAGATTTCTGCAGTGAGTGGCGGCAATAACGGAATTTTCATCATGGGACAAATCAATGGAATTCCTTGTAACATGACGATCGACACGGGAGCCAATGTTACCATCATTCGAAAAGATTTGGCTCAACAACTCGAAGGTAAACTTATCTGGACGCCGCCCTGCGTTACCCTCCAGACTGTGTCCGGGGAGAAGATCGATATAGAGGGGAAATTAAACGTTAACATCACGTTTGGAAGTGCCACTTACCATCACACGGCCTATGTAGCAGAAATTACAGACCCTTGCATACTCGGATTGGACTTTTTAAGGAAACACAATTTTTCCTTGGACTTTAAAAATAACGAACTGCATTCTGCCTCTGAAGACATAACTTTATTCGAAATTAATGATGAAGGAGTGAAATCTATCCACAAAATAATAGCTCAAGACGATATCACAATACCGGCAAGAACAGAAATTTTACTTCCTGGATCCATAGCCGAAAATAGAAATTTCCGCTACGGCGTCATGGAATATCCCAAGAATTGTAATAGCCCTAAAGGAGTATTAATAGCCTCAGCACTCGTCGACCTATCAGGGACCGTTATCCCGGTGAGAGTTGCCAATGTAACTGATAAGGCGAGGGTTATTAAGAAAGGTGAAGTGGTTGCAGAATGTACCCCAGTAACCAGCGTTGAAAGAAAAAGTAACATCTCAAAACCCGTGTCTTCCGACAACATTATATCGGAGTTACTGCAGAATGCGCAATTAAACGATGAAGAAAAGAATGCTGCCGAGCGTGTTATTAAAGATCTTCAAGATGTTTTCTCCCGTTCGTCTTCTGACGTTGGTCGAACCAGTTTGACTCAACATAGAATCGATACTGGTGATCATCCACCAATCAAGCAACATCCAAGACGTCTGCCGATTGCGAAACAGGAAGAGGTACGAGCACTTTTAAAGGACATGCAAGAAAGCAATGTCATCGAGCCTTCAGCAAGTCCCTGGGCATCTCCCATCGTCCTGGTGAAGAAGAAAGACGGGTCAACCAGATTTTGCGTTGATTATCGCCGGTTGAACGAGGTTACGAAGAAAGACAGTTACCCTCTTCCTAGAATTGACGACATTCTGGATACTCTTTCTGGAAGCAAGTGGTTCTCGACACTTGATTTAAAGAGTGGATATTGGCAGGTAGAAATACATCCTGATGACCGAGAAAAGACGGCATTTACTACAGGACAAGGACTTTGGCAGTTCAAGGTGATGCCGTTTGGGCTATGTAATGCGCCGGCTACATTCGAACGTCTAATGGAGACTGTTTTAAAAGGTCTTTCATACGAAGCCTGTCTGATATACCTGGATGACATCATCATCGTCGGGAATAGTTTCGAAGAACATTTGGAAAATCTTAGAAAGGTGCTTCAGAAACTGAAAGAAGCCAATCTGAAGTTGAGTCCCGCTAAATGCAAATTATTCAGACAGGAAGTCACTTATCTCGGACATGTCATCTCTGCTGAAGGTGTGCGCACGGATTCTGAAAAAGTGTCAGCAGTTAAAGACTGGAGACGTCCCGAAAATGTCCACCAGCTGAGAAGCTTTCTAGGACTTTGCACCTACTATAGGAGATTCGTGAAGGATTTTTCTTCCATCGCAAGACCCCTTCACAAGCTGACAGAGAGCAAGCAAAAGTTCGTGTGGACAAAAGAATGTGAGAATGCATTTAAGAACCTGAAGGAAGCCTTAACATCTGCTCCAATCCTGACGTATCCTCAGCTCGACAGACCATTTATTCTCGACACGGATGCGAGTAATGAAAGTGTCGGCGCTGTTTTGTCCCAAGAAATAGAGGGCCAAGAACGTGTAGTAGCTTACTGGAGCAAGTGCCTATCTAAACCGGAGAGGAATTACTGTGTCACCAGGAAAGAGTTGCTCGCCATAGTCAAAGCCGTAGAACATTTCCATCATTATCTATACGGCAGAAAATTCCTGCTCCGCACAGATCATGCATCATTGGCCTGGCTTTTAAATTTCAAGAATCCTGAGGGTCAGATAGCTAGGTGGATACAGAGACTCCAGGAATATGACATCATTATCCGTCATCGCAAGGGACAGTCGCACGGAAACGCTGACGCCTTGTCTAGAAGACCTTGCCCAGAAAACTGCCGATATTGTTCCAGGGTCGAAGCTAAATACCAACTGGTTAATCCAGTCGCACGGCAAATTACAGCATCAACATCGGCTGATCCAGACCCATGGAGTGACAAGGAAATCAGGAAAGACCAGCTGGAAGACCGTGATATTAAACCCATAATTGAGTTAATGGAGACCTCAAACAGAAAACCTACCTGGCAGGATATTTCGAGCTATAGTCCCACGACAAAACAATATTGGGCTCTCTGGGACTCACTCCATATTCGAAACGGCGTCTTGTACCGAAAATTCGAATCGGATGATGGAAAAACATTCCGATGGCAGCTGGTACTCCCAAGATCCCGAATCCCGGACGTCCTTAAAGAACTACATAGCAGCCCTGCAGGAGGTCACTTCGGAATAATGAAGACCTTGCAGAGAGTTCGGGAGCGTTTCTACTGGAATAATGCAAAGGATGACGTGCAAAAGTGGTGCCGAACTTGCGATGCCTGTGCAAGTCGGAAAGGACCGAAGAAACGCAGCCGGGGGAAGCTGCAACGTTACAATGTAGGAGCACCTTTTGAACGTATCGCCTTTGACATCTTAGGACCTCTGCCACGAACTGCTGATGGCAACAAATACATCCTCGTTGCCATTGATTACTTCACCAAGTGGCCTGAAGCGTATCCTATTCCTGATCAAGAGGCTGTCACAGTAGCAGAGATGATGATACAGCACTGGATTTCCAGATTCGGAGTGCCTCTTCAGTTACATTCCGATCAGGGAAGGAATTTTACCTCGGCTGTAGTCAAGGAACTCTGCAAGCTACTCGGCATTGACAAAACCCAAACGACGCCTTTACATCCCCAGTCGGACGGTATGGTAGAGAGGTTTAATCGAACCATCCTCAATAACCTCTCATTAGTGGTTTCCAGAAACCAACAGGACTGGGACAAGAAGTTGCCACTATTTTTACTGGCTTACCGCAGTGCTGTCCACGAGACTACCGGCTATTCCCCATCTCAGATGCTCTTCGGTCGTGACCTTCGTCTGCCATGTGATCTTTTGTTTGGTCGCCCTCCGGATGCGCCTTCATCGCCTGAGGAATACATTCAAGACCTCCAGGCCCGGTTTGAAGTGATGCACAACTTTGCACGAGAGCGAGTCAACTTGGCGACGGAGAAGATGAAGACCCGCTACGACACGAGAGCTACTGGACATCGTTTCAACGAAGGAGACAAGGTGTGGTTATGGAATCCGACTCGTCGAAAAGGACTTTCTCCGAAACTACAATCACCTTGGGATGGTCCTTACACAGTCCTAAACAGGCTGAACGACGTCGTGGTTCGGATCCGTAAGTCATCGAACTCTAAACCTAAAGTCGTTCATTACGACAGGTTAGTTCATTACTATGGCCATAGTACGTAGTGTATATAATTGTAAATAGTAATGTACATAGTATAAGACCATGGTCCTATTTGTATTTAGTATTTGATTTGTATTTGTTAAGTAGTAGTATTTGATAAGTATTTGTGTTTAATAGCATTTGTATTTGATAGTATTTGTACTTAGTATTTGAATTGTATTTCGCGTTGGATAGAATTTAATTTGCTGAAAGTCACTTATTTTAATTATTGTTTATTTTGTTATTATAAAGTAATGTTTATTATAGCACTGATGCTTTAGTTGTAAGTTTGGCTTCCTGTCCAGGGATTGTACTGCCCGGGACGTGCAGTCCTTGGGAAGGGGGCAATGTTACGAATTTCACATTTATTTGGCTATTTATTTAGAATTGTAATTAGATTTGCTTCATGTTGCCTTAGCAACGCAGACGATTTTTGAAGAGAAAGCTACGTCGAAAAAAAAATAGCAATAAAAATAAAAGAGCGCGCGCATTTAATGATTAATAAATAAATATCTCGTAATTACTGTTGCCATCCAGAAAAATCTAGAAAAATCGTGATTGTTCTACTGATAATTTAAAAGCTTATAAAAGCCGAGGTGAAACACCTCATCTCAGTTAGTGAGTTAGTTGTTGTTGTTGCTGTTATACTTGTAGCTGTAAAAAGCGACTGCTGTTTGTTTACTTAATGCTGTATTGATTGTAGCGATTTCGCTGTGAGATAGAACTATTTTATATCTGTTTTGAACTGAGTTTTTGCTAAACGTTTGAGATATTGTGATATTGTGCGAAGATCTGTGAAGAAATATTTCAGCATTTTAATTTATTTGTTGTGGAAGAATAAATTTTTGTTAACTTTTTAACGACTTGTGCATTCAATATATAACGAACCCGTACGCACGTAACAATACATTAGTGCATTGGCTTGAGCTTAAGCATAAAAATTTAAAGCGTGGTACTTATATATAAAATGCTAAATGTTGCAGTCACGACCCACTTTTTAAAACTGTTATTACCAAATTCTTATATTTTATTTTCACTTAAAAGAAAATTTAATATTTTTCGCAAATCAATTTTTAAGGACTTTTGAAATTTAATTTGTAGTCAGGAATGGCCGAACCTATCGGCCATTTAGGCTACTAATCACTTAGAGCTTTGCCTAAGATGCACCCCCATGACCAATACTGTACTTGCGAGAAGGGAAAAAGGATACTTGCCGACATCCAAGTCGTACCATTCTGCAAGTTCGAAGTTCTACCACTTGACCAAACATTAAGCCAAATATTTGACCATTCTAGGTGGGAAAAATTTCGATTGTTGAAACAGTTATTTTACGATTTATTAATATTGCAAAATAGTATATTTTTAAACGACTCTTTTGTAGTTTAATTATAGCCCAGTAAATTAATTAATTTAAAATTGCATCCCAAAAACTGTATTTGTGAGGCAATAAGTGTAATATGCGCCTTGTTATTATTTTTAAACTTAATTTATCTTTAAACAAAAATATGAATTTTTACTATACATTTTCTAAAATTATTATTATTATCAAGTATCACTTATTGTGATCTGTTTCGCCGTTTGATTATTTTTTCTGTCAGTGGTACATCCACGCCAGCATAATTCTTGAAGCGTTCTGTGAGTTTCACGTTTTTGTAGAATTTAAGCAAATGAAATAGAAACTAAATTTTTAATGTTTTTCCTTTTATTTTGTTAGATATTTCCGTCTTTTGGGGGAAAATATGACTTGTATAGTGAGTTCGTTCGCTGTAGTTTCTTTAATTTAAAATAAAGCCATGAAAGAAAAATGCTAGAGGATCTAGAAAATTCGTTTTAATGACTAATACGAATTTTATCATTTATATGACTAATATGTCATTTATATGACTAATATGAATAAATAAAAAAATATTATTTCTGGTTAAGGCAACATATTGCTTTCATAAAATTACATTTGTTTATTAAAGCTGAAACTAAAATCTGAAAGGTTTCAGATTTTAACGGTTGCCCAAACGTTTTTTGCGTTCTTGCTGAGCTAGCAGTCACTAGTCTTCTTTTACCCTCACTCGTTCTAACCCATTTTTTTTTCTTTATTAAACACATTTTTTTTCACATTTACGCTATATACAACTCAGCAGCAAAATTACAAAAATTTTAAAAGAAGCATAGCAGTATACGTTTAGAATTCCCGATACAGCGTTAAACGTTGGCTTAAAAAATGTGTCTTTTTTTTTTTTTTTTTTTTTTTTTTTTTTCGTCTTTGTTAACATTTTGTATGTTTACTTTATTTATTAAATATCACGTTCTTGGTGCTTACGTCACATAAAATTCGATTCAACTGCAAAATTACAAAATATTTGAAAGCAACATAACTTTAGAATTTCCAATATACACTCTCTCGTGTTGGAGAAAAAAATGTTTTTGTTCCTTATAGTGTTCCCGCTGCTCGCTTTGAAATCGATGAGTTTGTTAATCAAAAATTCATTAAAGTTTTACAAAATATGAAATATATAAAAATAAATGTTTGTTTATTTGTCTTTTATACATATCTACAGTTTAATTCCGGACTTTATGAAACCTGTCACACTCGACCTTCAAAACAAGAGGAAAGTCACTGTCAGCATAAGATTTCTCAAAAAACCATCCCATGGGGTCCGCAATCTTTATATATATGTATTATACGCTCATTTAACGAACATCTGATTAAAAACTCAGCGATTTAAAAGCTTTCTATTGCCAGTCTGCAAAGTGTAAGATATACATGTTTCAAATTAAATCAGAAAACTCGGCGATATAAAAAAATGCGTTGCCACTCGGAAAAATGCAATTATATTAATTAGTTTCGAATTTATTAAACGAACTCGGCTATTTATGAGAAATGTGTTGCCACTGCGCAAATTTAAATATTTTAAAGTGTGTTATCGTTCAGCAAAGCGTAAAATGTTGACGGTTTTACACATTAACATGCGTGTTATTGCATCACACGCATTTTCTTTGCTTTTTGGAAGTGAATTTGTGATAGTTATGCCACCAAAACAAAAATCGATTGCTCGATTTTCGTTTCGTTCGCTCAAAGTACGAAAAAACGGCATCATGAGCTTCAGAAACAAACGAGCAACGGGAAGAAAAAGTTGAAAACGTTCAATTTCGAATTGCTCAAGCAAACTCTTTGGCTCAAACCCGTTCATACGAAACAAACTAGCAACGGCAATGCCAGACTAGGAGATGTTCCAGTACGCACTGCTCAGGCCCGTTAGTGTGAAACAACTAAGCAACGGGAAGCAAGACTGGGAAACGTTCGAGTACGCACTGCTCAAGCCCGCTTGTCTGAAACAGATGAGCATGTTAGAGTACGCAGTGCTTGATCCAGACGAACACTGTGCGCTGATTTCAATCTTGGTGCATTCCATTACGATGTTAATTATGATTACAGACTTTATCCAAGTGTGGTCGCTGAAAAGATGGATAAATTATGCGTGTATTGCAGAGCCCTCAAATTTAAGAATGAAGCACAAGTAATGAGGTGAAAGCGAAATTGCCAAAATTAAATTCATTGTCCGGACATTATCAATCTTGATATCAGGTGACACAAGCGAATCGAAAGATGCAAAATACGCGTAAAGAAGAAATTTCATAAAGCATTAAAGCAAGAACACTTTCTTCCCTTTAAGTAGCACTGCAACGCATGTCAAAGACTCTATGTATTTTCGCATATTGTATCTTACTCTTAGTGTTTTAATAACTGATGACATTCGATATTTAAAGCACTAAATACAGGCTTAACATCAAAAGAAATATAATAAATTAAGAGACGTAGAATTTTAAATAATTTGGGAAATTTTACTTTACGAAAGACACTGACTTTTTTTAATATTTGAAATAACTCTGAACAAAAGTCCAGCAAAGTGATTTATTAAAATTCCAAATTACATGCATAGTTATTTATGATAACCTGAAACTAGATTGGCTTTAGTCTGAATCATGTATTTTTGATAGCTTTGTTTCATATCTCATATTAGTAGCAGCATCTTAACTCATTTTCTGTGAATTTAAATAACTTCGGTCAGTGATGCTTATGAATGTTAAAACAGTATAGATCACATACTAGTTATACAATATCTTTTAAGATATAGAACAATATAGATCACATACTAGTTATATATCTTTTAAGGTGTATTTTGCAAAGTCAAATGATATAATATTACACTTTAACGCTGTAATTTTCCTCTTAGTTTTTTTCTCTGTGTTCTTTTATTCACTATCTTTATCTTCAAAAAGAGTTGTCATTTTTGCCACAGGTGAAGTTAGTTAAACAGCGTGACACTGAATGAAATTAAGACGTGACACCATTATGTAAAAAAATGGTTAGTGAAGGCATATAATACTTGATAATATCTAAACAGGAAAAAGGATAAAAAAAGAGGTATCTAAGCTACACGGTTTCAATTAAATAAACTAGAAAGAAAAAATTAGTTATCACAACACTTCTAATCATGCTAAAATTAAAATCAATTGCTAACAGGGACGGATTTTAAAACAAAATTGTTAAAAAGAATTTTGAGTTATTGAATTCATTCATCATTATTACTGCTATGCTCCCATTTCTATTCTTTCTCAAATTTCTGTTTACGTCTCATCATAATGCTTTTATTCGGCATTTTTACTATAAGTCACGTATGAGCAAAATTCTGAAGTCATTTAAAAAATTACTTTTTACATTTTAATTCATTTAACTATGCAACTTCAAAGTTTTTCGTGTTTATTTAATTTTATATTTTGAGACAGTACTTGAATTTTTCTTAGAAACTATAATTTTAACTGTAAAAAAAATTTAATTGTTTTAACTGCATTTGGTGTTTTATGTTTTTCTATATTTTTCAATTTTTAATATAGATATTTTGAGTTTTTATGTGTTTTTGCCTTCTCGCGAACTGAATTAATTGAATGACAAATATATCTTTAATGAAATAGGTTTAAATGAAAGGCAGAAAAAATGCGTATAATTTAATATTCCGTACAAAGAAGTCATGTGGTGTACACAGCAGTTTTTTTAAATTACAGAACACTGTATGAATACATTTTACGCTTTAATTGCTTGGCATACAGTTTATTCCTCTGTTTTGCTTTGAATTTTTTTTAATCAAAATTAAAATTCATTTTGAAATTTTGTATTTTACCAATTTCTAATATGCGAAGCTTGCAGAATTTTGCTTTTTCTGTTGTTTTGGTCTCTTTAATTGCCCTTTTCTTGGGGGATTTGGCATTCTGCCAGTTTGGGTTTCCAGGTAACTAGTTTTAAAGATTTAAATTCGTTTCCTTTTTTTTTCAAATAAATTTGACTTTTAGTGTATTTTGTATATTATGTGCCTATTTCCGAGTCATGTCGGAGCAGATTATATCTTGATAATTGTTTACAGATATTAGTAAATTTGTTCGTTATTTAAAAAAGTCTTATGTGTTTTAAAAAATTTGTAAATGTTTTAAATTGTGTATATTTTCATTTATCTTTTTACATTCATCAATTGTTTGAATGTTTTGCAATTCAGGCATATATAATTTTAAAATATAGGTCTGTTACAATTCTTTCGGATGCTTCTTAGCAAAGATCAAAGAATTATCAGATATCATTTAATTACATACCTATTTTATTTTTGTATTAATTTACTTATATTTCTGTTTTGTTTTCCAGTTTAGTGTTTGATTCAGTTGTTTAAATTTGGGCCTTTCTGTTAGAAAATTCGCCACCTTTAATCGATATTAATTCTACTTAATTTTACCGTTCTCTTAATTATGTGTATATATGTAACGTGTATACGAGCCAGTTTCTCTTAGAAAGTCCTGCACGAAGGCATGCCTGCCCTTAGGAAGTTATCCCTCGAGGCTTTGCCGTAATCACATAAACTGAAGGAAACCTTGTAGTTTGAAAAATTTTTAATTTTTAATCGAATAAATTTGAATTCAATTTTTTGAATTTATTGTTCAAAATTAATGATAATATACTGTTTAAACAGAAGACTTTTAGATATACAAGAATTGGGGGTTTTCATACATCTCATTTCCTGTGGCAGAAGAAATAATGCATTATTGAATTGTACGAAAATGTATCATATTGGTCCAAATATTATACATTCTCATATTAAATAATTCTAAATCTTGAAGATGTTTTACGAGACAAAATATACATATGAGATGGTTTTATGTATATAGGCTTGATACACTGAATATATTCTGTAAGAAAGGTAACTGAACTGTCTACCTAAATAAATTTAAATATCATTGTCTGAAATGAAAGTAAAGGGAAAAATAAGATCTTTTAAAATAAATAATATAAATTATCTTTTAAAATAAAATTTATAAAAAATTGATAAATTATATTAATACATTTTTAAATGATTGATTGCACATGAAATACTCGCATGGATCTCAGAGGAGTAACTTTAAAGTTAAAAAAAAGCATCTTATGTTCGCAAAGATTGCAACTTTAAAGTTAAAAAAAGCATCTTTGACCAATTCATTTATAAAATGCAAATTTTGAACCCTTACCAAAATATTATTTTTTATACAAGATTTAAAACAAGTCGTTTGAGAGTTTGAAATTATGTTAGCTATTCCATTCACCTTTATGGAGATGAGAAATGTTATAAGAAAATATTTTACAAAATTTCTGCATTGTTATATTACGTTACGCTATCATGCTATTTATCATCATGCGAAATGACAAATGTTGCCTCGAGCAAAGTGTAAGATCTTATAATGCCAAACAAATGCTCATGAAAATTCTCCACCAATCTAAGACTGCTTTAAAAAACATAATAATTTTACTTGACAGCTTATCTTTCTTGCTTCCTGGATAATAGTTTCTGGCACATTGCTAGGATGTAATATTTAGATGTTTTATTTATTTATCAAATTATAATTGCATTACTGAGCAAAATTAGCAACCTAGAACCTTTTTCTTTTTTAATAATATATTCAAATGATATAATTAAACATATATGCATTTTACAGTGCTATATTCAGGTAATAAATTTTATGATCATATGAACTTTATGAACGTTACTGTAACAACAAAGATGTTTCTACCGCAATATATTATATACCTCGGTACAAAATCGTTTGAATTTATCATTTAATATATCTTTATCGGAATCTTTCAAAATCTTTGGGTTATTAGTGACATTACGCTACGCTACCATTCTTCACTTTGGAAATGTTGCGATTGTGTGAAACATAGTCTGTTATTTATATTACGGTGGTCCGAGGTTGCAGCCAGTTCTCAAAGTATTGCCATTCAGCAAAACATAAGGTCTTTAATTTATGTTTAAAATTTAATCAGTCAATAACTTTTTAATAAAAAAGACGATTTCAAGGCTATAAAAACTCTTCCTAATAATTTAAATCTTTATTTAATTTATAATAATGTATCTAATTTATATAATTTTTTAAAAATCTTATTCTAAAACATAGAATTCATAGTTTTAAGAGCATTTACGACGTTATTGTAATTATTAATAGATATTTCTAATGTTATTTATTACGCACTTGGCGTAGAACTGTTTGATTTTTTTATTTCCGAGGGAAACATTTAAATATTTTTTGATAAGTTTATTACTATAATTTACACCTTTCTTGCGAACAAGAATTAAAATCTTTTAACTAAGACAGTGAAGTGTTCCAAAACGTCTTCGACGCAAGCATGCAGACGGTGGGCGTTGGAGCAACCTTGGATCTGCACCTGCCATCGTTCCTTCATCATTCCGGATGTCACGTGGGGCTGTCCGAATCCTGGGTCATGGTGGAAATTCGAATGCGAATTTCGTAAGTCAAAATCGATTTCAGGTTATGTCAGAGGATTCATATTCGCTGCACAGCTGAAAAATATTCGGAACTGATTCTTTAAAAGTTGGATTTCTCGGATAAGCGTGGCAAAAGCAGTTTGAAATATTCTTCAAAAACGATTTGTAGCTAGGGTATCTTTATTTGTATATCCAATTTTCTCCTTGAAAAACTAGTAAAAAAAGTCCTAAATCTTGGATTCTGATGTAAAATAAATATACATACTGCATTGTGGTTTCTCTTTTTAGAGGAAATTTTAAAATTTGCTTGCAGTATGGCTTTCTTAGGCATCGTCATTAAAATAATTTTTGCTATGACATTTTAATACACAACTTTAAATTTTGTACATTACATTCAGTAATGTAACCTCACTATGAAAAACGTCTCATTTTACAAATTTTCATTGTAATAAATAACTTCTGCTACGTTATTAACGGTTGGCAACAGCAAATAAAACTATCGTCCTGCCTGCTGCCTATCAGTGGCATTTCACCGACGAAGAACTAGGCGCTTTTGATTTTCATGGTTTCTCTGGAATAATAAATAATAAGAAAAGTTTCCTTTAGAATGCCCATCACAAAAATAGCTTAAATAATATTAAAATTATCTTACCATGTAGTAGAATTTTACAATCATAGGAAAAGAATTACATGAAAAAACTTTCCGAAGGTATGCCCATATCTTGTGAAGTTAGTGTGGAACAAGAAAATTTTGGTGACTTGAGAAGTGGATGGAAAACTTTGCTTGAAACGTAATCCTATTTTAAACAATTAATACTTTTATTTGGTTCTTTTTTTAGATGCTGTTATGTTTTGGTGGAATAACCGAACAGGGCTCACGGTTTGAAACAATTCCTGTCTTCTCTAAAGGTAGTCGCGTTACTGAATACGGCTACCGCTAATGAAAGGAAACTTCTTCAGATGATTACACTTCAAATGATGATGTTATCTTGCTCGTGTCAAGTACCTTTCCATTAGGAATTTTAAAAAAAATTTGCTGGATACTAAGATTATTTTAATATTGCTCAATACTTTGCGAGATGAATTCCATATTCTCATACTTATGCCGCAAAGACGCTATGCATTAAGAAGCATACCTACCTTCTGTGGTTTTCGAACTCAAGTTGTACGATCCAGCAACCAACGCTATTAACCGCCTTACCTACCAGAGCCGCAACAATTTTTTAAACATTTTTTGCTAAACCAGGAATTCTAAAAGTCTGACGAAGCACGAAATTTTGAACTATGTAATATTTTATGTAACATAACTGTGTAATCTTCGGTGATTGAAGTTATATCACTGAGCGTAGTATAAGAGCCTAACGAAACACGAACTTGTTCACCATGTAAGGATTTATGTAACATAACAGTGCGTAACCTGTTATGCTTGAAATTGTTTCAGTAAATACGTGTCTTCTGATCTCCCCCCCTCGGGATGGCATTAATCCGTTAGGCACCTTAGCTTTAAGTCGGATGTAATCTTGACGACGAGAAGTATATATGTTGAAAAAAACTGTTTTGTACTGCTATACCCGTATTCTCAGAATTAAATGCCACTAAACACATCAGAATGGTAAAACGATCTCGTGTTTCTACAGTTCGAGATATAAATAACAACACTTTTACAACTTCGTAATGCTTTTACATATAGAATACTTTATAATTCAATAATACTTCTACAACTAGTAATAATTTAGAAATACTAATGCTTTTAGAGCTGCTAATACTTTTATCATTAACACATTTACAAATCCTTTTACAGCTGGGTATATAAATGGCAAGCTATAGTTTGTTTAACTAATAAAATTGAAATGATTTTTAATTCCCAATATAAAATGCAATTACGCATTAAAGTGGAAGCATATCGAGCAAGAAAGGCTGTACATGGCGTTCTTTGACGTTTTTTCACACATAGCTCTCGGGCAAGCTCCTTTCCTTTGTGGTCACTGCGGGGAAGGCTATGAATCTAGAGATTTTACTAAGAGTAAAATAGATTAACTTAAGTGCGCCAACTCTAGAAATCCACATGCGGTCAATTACAGAGGCTGTCTCTCCTAGTTTGACAATAAGAGAACAAATTATTAACTATGATTCCTAGTAAACCTATGGATTAATTATAACCATAGAATATGTGCTAAAAATAAGAAATTGCTGTTGTTGCAATCCAAATTACCTAATTAAATTGAAGAGGCTAGAAAACGTCTGAGAAATTATCCACTTTACGTATTTCCTTTTTAAAATATTTAAATAAAGAGGAATGTTTACTTTTAAATAAGTTTAAAACGAGTTTTATTTTAACAAAAAACGATCTGTAAAACTGAATTTCTACAGGGTAAGTGCGAAATTAAGCTGTTGCTGTATATTATTGAGAGAAATGTTGAAGGGCATGTTACAAACCTTCATTTCTTTATTTCAAATAGAACTCATGTGCCCGAGTTTATATCATTAGCGAAGATTCCACTTAATACTCAGCGTTAAGTTACTTTTGTAACATGAGCATGGGTAGTTATAATGCAGACTGATTTTAAAGCCATGAAACAACACAGACTCTATTTTAAGGCATTGTTGTTGTCGTCGACTGAGGGAAAGTGGAGCTGAAATCGTTAACAACGAAATATCTACAAAAGAAAACCACTGTAAAGGATTCACAATTAATTGCACAGATGCAGAAACATCGTTAAAAATTGTTGAAGCATTCGAAGTAGCGAGTAAATTTGAAACGATAAACCGAGTCTGGGTGGTATTGCTGTGCATTGTTCTTCAGTTCTGAAGACTTGACTTTCCAACTACACTATTTTATATCTCCTTGTCGAAATATTTTTATCATATAATTCAATCAAACGTGCATAGCCATATTTCTAATTCGCCCTTTACTATAGCTAAAATCTTCCGTATTTTAAGATCGCACATCGAATATTTGTATCTAGTTATTTTTGAAGGAACTCTTTTGGTATTGATCCCATAATCATATACCGTTATTATATGTTATTAGGTAGATGTAGCTAAATTATCATCACGCTGAGAGAAGCTTTCTGATTCTACGCTGAGAGAGGCCATCAAGCTGAGGGAAGCTTTCTAATTTCTAATAGTTTTTGGATCTCACGCTGTGATATTTTGTTGCATTTATAGCCGTAAGTGAACTTATTATTATTGAATAAATAACCTCTCTTCTTTATTATATGCGGCTTAAGTATATGTTTGTCGCCGATAGTTTATTGGTTACTTGCGTAACTATACTATCCAATATGGGGAAGTTGCCACGGCATTCAAATAGTAAAATAAATTTTATCACAATAGTTAGCATTGTTTTAATTAAATTATCATGGTATTTAAATATTTGTAATCCATACAATTGTTGCTTATTATGCATTTAACCATATTTACATATGAATTACCTAGAAACTTGCAAACGTTGAAAAATTAAAGGAGACGAAACCAATTAACGAGTTGTGCGTAGTACATCTCATCAGGTAGGCTTAGCAAACTCCTATGTTAAATATCCTTTCGCGTAAAGAGTTTAAAATTTTGTCCGATTTTATTCCGACATTGTATTTTAAACTGAATTTTCAGCTGAACGCAGATTGAGCGTGTCAAGGGGAAGGTGAACATTTGTTTGCATTAGCAATCATCTGTTTTACATAAAAAGTACGTCTTAACGTAATTTCTTTTAAGAATGCCTCCTAGAAAATACAGCACTGAAGAGGAGAGAAAAGGAGCTAAAGCTGCACAAAACGCCTTTCTCGAAAAAAGAAACCACTGAGCAAAGAAAGAAATGTACCGCCAGTGGTTTCCTCCATTGCACTCTAATAAGCAATTAAGCAAGTAGAAGGGGGAACCCCGTGGGGCAGTAGGCAAAGGGTCGTCCTCGCCGCCTGCCCTGGGTAATTCAGTTTGAATTAGCAGACACTTTTGCACAAATCATTTTAATTACAATTTATAATATCTAGAACAGCGGTCATTTCGTATGACCGCGGGTTTTCTAGTATTGTAATAACTCAGAAATGAAATACAGCTAACTCGTTTACATTCCGGTGAGGAAATGGAAAAGAGAAGTTATAGTAAAAGTTGAAATTATAAATAAGTTACAGTAAAGGTTGAAATTGATTTAAATAATAACCTTACATTGATAATTTCTTAGAAGCTTTTTAGCCTCTTCAATTTAATCAGGTAATTTGGATTACAACAACAGCAATTTCTTATTTCTAGCACATATTATATTGTTATAATTATATCCATAGATTTCCTAGGAATCATAATTAATAATTACAAGTTTTTCATGAAAAGAATTTATTGTTACAGTAAGAATTGAAAATATAATTCCTTGAATCGTTTAGTTCTTAAAATATGCTGTATTTACCTTCATATTTTCCTGTAATTGCCGGTATATTCCTCTTTTGACATATGCAAGAGACATATGAGGTAAGAATAGATTGCAGAGTGTGTTGAAGTGAAATGAATAGATTTGAAGAAAATAGGGAACCTAACAAAGTAGTTGATTCGTTATAACGTTTTTCTACAGACCGAAGAAAAAGGGCACTATGACAAATTATACGTATATGGGTTGAAAGATAGGAAAAAAGATAGGTCTGGACTTTGTTATAAGTCATTAAATCAAACGTCGTACTAAGGCTCTTTGATTGTATTAGCTTTTCTATTCCTATGGACCTTATGATCTTTGAAATATTAGTACATATAGTGTAGTTTTCCCCTCGATATTTTCATGAGGTAAAATTAGAGTGAAAACAAAGGAAAATGTGCAAGTAAAAATGATATTAGTTTAATAACAAAATCAGGAAATTCGTGGTTGTCGGTTTTTGATCATATTTAATGGTCTCAGTCGGGTTAAGAAGTGGTCATCTTATAGAATCATCAGTGATATTTATTTATATTCACTAAAATACTGGTCGTTTCTAAAAGTGGTTATCTGCAGAAAGTGAGTATCATGGGAATGTTTGCTGTTATTGATTTAAATTGCATAGTTATAGAAAAAACAAGCGCACAAAATGTAATGCGAACGTTTACCTTCCTAACTTTTATCTAAATCAATATGTTCTTTCAGCAGTCAGGACATCGATGGCGGCTAATGTGGAGGGAGATGCTCCTGTCACGAACGAGAAGAACGAGAACAGCAGTTCGCCTAGCTTAGACGGCCCCTCTTTCGAAGACCAGTTCAAGCTGTTCGCGAAGTTTGGAGACAGCAAGAGCACTGGTGAGGCCATCACACTCTCAAACAGTGACAAATGGATGAAACAAGCTAAGGTCATAGACAAGAAGCTCACTACTACCGACACTGGCATCTACTACAAGATGGTCGCTAAGTAAGATATTTTCTAACTTTTTGTCCTCTTCTCAAATATTTCAGAAGCTTATATACAACTTGAATAAAAGTTACGCTCCTTAACGTCACAGTAAGAAAACAAATTATGTAACTGCAAATTAGTTAACGATATACTAGATGTTTTTATGATCAACTCTTTGGTAGAAATCAATGTTTGACATTCGTTCTTGTGTATGGATGCTTAAAATTCATGTCTAAAAAATTATTTCAAGGGCAAAAAAACAATCTATTAAGAAATTACATAAGTACTTTTTTACACATTTTTTGAAACATAATGTTCTGAAACTTCTGAATAATTTTTAGATACATATTTAAAGCCATTTATCCATGTCTCTAATTGTATCAATTTAGTATAATTTTAAAAATGTACAGATTAGAAAATTGTATATTTATTTACATAACAGAAGTTTAAAAATTTAGAAACTATCGAAGACGGTTAATAATATACACAGTCCAGTCACATTAATGTGACCACCACGTACTTTCCATGTCAGAGTTAAATAACCAATCACAGAAGGCAGGTGGCAGCACAGTGCAGTTGAGCGTATATAAAGGGTGTGTGAGGGCTTCCGAAAACATTTCAATCGTTGGCGTAATGCAGAAACGAAGCGATTTATCCGACTTCCAAAAGGGCATGATCATTGGCTTTCGGGCCAAGGGTGGAAGCATTTCCGAAACGGCTGAGTTTGTGAACTGTTCGCGTGCCGCCGTGGTAAAAGTGTACCGTGCATGGCAAAATGGGACTGTCCAAAATCAGCGACGTGGCAAATGTGGTGCACCACGGGCCATAGATGACAGAGGCGAACGACGGTTGCGGAGATGCGTTCGGGCAGATAGACGGGCTACCGTTGAGCAACTGACCACCAAAATGAACCAAGGGGCTACCAAAAGTGTCTCCCAAAGTACTATTCAGCGAACATTGCTGCGTCTGGGCCTCCGAAGCAGACGCCTGGTTCGTGCACCTATGCTGACTGCTGTTCATCGACGGCGAAGGCTAGAATTTGCACGCCAGTACAGCAGCTGGACGTCCACTGAGTGGCGACAGGTTGCGTTTTCGGATGAATCGCGTTTTATGCTCCATCGGACAGATGGACGTTGGCGTATAAGGCGTGAAACCTCTGAAAGGAACCACCCTGCAACCATTGCCGGAACGGTCCAAGCTGGAGGCGGGAGCATTATGGTCTGGGGAATGTTTTCCTGGCATTCTCTAGGTTCACTGATCATTGTGGAAGGCACAATGGATCAATACAAGTACGCATCTGTCCTTGCGGACCATGTTCACCCCTACATGCGCATTGTTTTTCCTCAGGATGATGGCATCTTCCAGCAGGACAATGCGAGGTGCCATACAGCTGCCAGTGTACGTGCGTGGTTCGAAGAGCACCAGGATGAGTTTACCGTTCTCCCCTGGCCAGCAAACTCACCTGACTTAAACCCAATCGAGCATCTGTCGAACCATCTCGATCGAGTTGTTCGCGCCATGGATCCTCAACCGCGTAATCTAGCGCAGCTGGCCACGGCATTAGAGTCGGCATGGCTCAACATCCCAGAGAACACCTTCAGGGACCTATGTGACTCTCTTCCTGCACGTCTCGCAGCAGTTCGCTCTGCGAAAGGTGGTTATTCTGGCTTTTGACAGATGGTCACATTAATGTGACTGGACTGTGTAATCAAGTATTGATTTATGAAAGAACAAACGGAGCACGAGCCCTGTACCTCCATCTTCGGAAAGAGGCCTCTAAATCTTCCTTTGCTATTTAAAATGCATAAATGTTTACGCATGCACTCAGTTTGTAGAGTACAACTGGTTTGTAATTATTTCGCAGCTGAGATGTGAGAAATGAGCAATGCCCTCGCCGGGACTCGAACCACGGATCTTTCAAATACGCGCCGAGCGTGCTGACCACTACACCACGAAGGCATGCGAAATATCTTATATACTCTCCCTTTTAAAGGGCGACTGGGGATTAGGGGACCCAATCACTAAATCCCGGTGGTGGAGAATCATCATCCACCAACTTTTTTAGCTCGGGAGCCACTTGTAGAGTCTTTTTTTTTTTTTTTTTTTTTAAAA
>KK112194.1:230628-259702 GCA_000611955.2 Stegodyphus mimosarum
ACGACGAAGGGCGAAGAATGGGAGAGAAATACCTTATAAATTATAGATTTTAAAATTAGAAGCAAGAGCAAAGTTTAAAACTTTGTAATTTCGTTTTCCATGACTCTGGAAAACTGGGCCGTTGTTTTTCCTGCTTACTGGCAAACTACTGTTTACCATATCGTTACGATATGGCTTGCGTTTATAATTTTTATAATTTTTGAAGCGCAAATAACAAGTTACTCTTCCATGCTGGAAATAATAATCAACGAAATGTCTTTTTTCACTATGGAAAGAAAGTGAATTTCTTAATTATACATTTTACGGATAAATCTGATTAGTAACTCAATAATTTAATCGCATTAATTTGATCTTATCTCTGAAATATGATTAATTAAAGTTTGTGATCAGTTAGAATTTTTTATATTGTTCTCTTTTTCCAGTTTCATTTAGAAAAACAACAACCCGGTTTTAAAAAGAATAAAATTTATATCTTATACACAGTCCAGTCACATTAATGTGACCATCTGTCAAAAGCAGAATAACCACCTTTCGCAGAGCGGACTGCTGTGAGACGTGCAGGAAGAGAGTCACATAGGTCCCTGAAGGTGTTCTCTGGGATGTTGAGCCATGCCGACTCTAATGCCGTGGCCAGCTGCGCTAGATTACGCGGTTGAGGATCCATGGCGCGAACAACTCGATCGAGATGGTCCCACAGACGCTCGATTGGGTTTAAGTCAGGTGAGTTTGCTGGCCAGGGGAGGACGGTAAACTCATCCTGGTGCTCTTCGAACCACGCACGTGCACGGGCAGCTGTATGGCACCTCGCATTGTCCTGCTGGAAGATGCCATCATCCTGAGGAAAAACAATGCGCATGTAGGGGTGAACATGGTCCGCAAGGACAGATGCGTACTTGTATTGATCCATTGTGCCTTCCACAATGATCAGTGAACCTAGAGAATGCCAGGAAAACATTCCCCAGACCATAATGCTCCCGCCTCCAGCTTGGACCGTTCCGGCAATGGTTGCAGGGTGGTTCCTTTCAGAGGTTTCACGCCTTATACGCCAACGTCCATCTGTCCGATGGAGCATAAAACGCGATTCATCCGAAAACGCAACCTGTCGCCACTCAGTGGACGTCCAGCTGCTGTACTGGCGTGCAAATTCTAGCCTTCGCCGTCGATGAACAGCAGTCAGCATAGGTGCACGAACCAGGCGTCTGCTTCGGAGGCCCAGACGCAGCAATGTTCGCTGAATAGTACTTTGGGAGACACTTTTGGTAGCCCCTTGGTTCATTTTGGTGGTCAGTTGCTCAACGGTAGCCCGTCTATCTGCCCGAACGCATCTCCGCAACCGTCGTTCGCCTCTGTCATCTATGGCCCGTGGTGCACCACATTTGCCACGTCGCTGATTTTGGACAGTCCCATTTTGCCATGCACGGTACACTTTTACCACGGCGGCACGCGAACAGTTCACAAACTCAGCCGTTTCGGAAATGCTTCCACCCTTGGCCCGAAAGCCAATGATCATGCCCTTTTGGAAGTCGGATAAATCGCTTCGTTTCTGCATTACGCCAACGATTGAAATGTTTTCCGAAGCCCTCACACACCCTTTATATACGATCAACTGCACTGTGCTGCCACCTGCCTTCTGTGATTGGTTATTTAACTCTGACATGGAAAGTACGTGGTGGTCACATTAATGTGACTGGACTGTGTATAATACATATTTTATATAATACATAATGAACTGAAACTAGAAGACAGCCTACGAAAAGGTTAAATATTTTTAAATATGAAATATGGAACTGTTAGGTTACTTCGTGGAATACTTTATACTATCAGTAGTATTTACTGCGTCAGTAGTATTTACTGCTTTGAAAAGTATTAGGGGCGGGAGGGAGCTTCACAAGAAGTTTCGCTTCGCGTCTCTAGTTTTGCAGTTCGGTCCCTGAACATGACTATTTTTTCCCCGGTACGTTATAATGTCAAAAAAACGTGAGCAGTCTGTTTATAAGTGATCATGAAATTCATGCGTGGAAGTCACGGTTCAAACAGCCAACTTTTTCTTAATGATCTTTTACTATCAACGAGTACTAAAATGTTAATAAGAAGTATGCATTAGAGTTTTAAACAGCTCTTTTTTTAATTGAAACTGTGTTCTGATGAATTTTAACAATAAAGTAGATAGCTAAGACCTATACCTTGACGACCATCACGTTTTGGCCATTCTGTATCGAAAAATCGGTATTGCGTTACTAAATATGTTTTTTACTTCAGAAATATTATATTACAAAAGATGCTTACACAAGAATTTTCTCGGCTTTTTTTAATATTGTTTAGAGAAATTATAAAATTAAGAAACAAAAAATTGCGCGTGTGAACTTCTTGTCTGGAAATAGCTGATGAGTAATTCATTGCTTGTCAACTTTATCACATTTGTTTGCATAATTATGTGTCACCATATGTCACGCAAATAATTAAAGAATCATAAATATTACAGAATTACGCACAGCAAAATGCGTGAAATATTTATCACATGACAAATTTCACCTACGTTTTACTCGTTCGTTGTCATATACACGTTCTAATTGTTTTTCAATGTTTCTCATCGGAGTTTAGCGCATGAAATTGATGCAAATATTTACCTTACTTTCATATTAAGAGTATAATATTATTAGTTAAGAATACATTTTGTCCTAATTTTAACTCTTTGCAATATTTTGGTCTATATCTAATTATTAGGCCTCATTTGGATACTTATTTAAAATTAAGGAACCACACATAATGTAAAATAAATGAAGTCATTTTCCAAGAATAATTAAGGTGATAAATGGGAAAATCAAAATGTTTTCATTTGAATCTTTACGACACTTTTTATGATACATATTTCACATCTATGCCACACGTGAGGTACCTGTTGCTATCTTTGATCTGTGAGAAATATATGGCACATATTAATATCATCGTTTCTATCGGATACAGGTGTGTATTATGCAAAACATATGGAAGTTATTATGTGTTTATTTCTAATGTTAGTACACATAACATCTACACTATTTTATATTCTGTTAAGACAATACTAATGCAGATAATGCCACATCGTTTATCCTGTAACCGGTCAATTTTTTATATCGATGAATGCAGCGCATCATTATGCTGTGCATATTTTTTCTTCCTTGTTATTTTCTCTCTGAAAGCGTTTCTTAATGCAATTTACTTCAGTGTAACAATTCAGATAAAATATACAGTGTCTGACAGAGAAAATACAGCTCCATAAAAAACTGAGTAGAATGTGATATAAATTAATAGACTGGTAGTGAATACTTTCAGTCTTGAGGCGATACAAGAACTAGAAGTACAGGCGAAATCAGTGAATGTGAGTGTCTTGAAGAATGGATTGACCTTTCAACTCTTCTCCACATCTCTTCGCCAGTCTCAGTCCTCCGATTGAGATTGGCGAAGATCAAGCTAGCAACGCCTAATCAGTGACTAGTAATCACGCTTCACAAAGCTCGATCTGAGAGATCTAGAGACTTCGGTCTCCAATAAAGTACCTGCTATCCTTGATGACTAATGATTGCCGTTTGCGGCTGAGCATTACTTTTCTAGAAAACAGCATTTTGGAACCGCTGAATATGGATTAGTGCAATCAGTTGCTTCAATTCACCCGTTAATCTCAGTGCCGTCATCATATTTCTGATATGAATCGCAGACGATTATCTATCTGTTTCGATGGCAGCCCCAAATTCTGTTGGCGCTGTCGAGCAGCACACTCGACCAAGATTAGACTTGACTTTCCGTTTCTTCTAACTCTTTTCGACTGTCACTGGTGAAACAGAACCGGCATTTGTAGCAGTACAGTACCCTGTACCATTCATTCGTCTAAGGAGCTCAGTTGCGACACTATTGCAAAGGGAGACGTTTGCGAGCGTCTGTAACAGTTTTCGTAAAGGGCAGCATATTGCAGGTTGCTTTCTACCAATCGTGTAGATATTACTAGATATTACTGGAGCATCGGAAGCTATCTATGCATTCTGCATTATTACATCGGCAGTCGTGCTATGCGACGTCGTTCCCGCATGCTTTCGGATGTTCGATCCAAGCATGTTGATGTCCGTCCAAATGCACCTGTACGCCTGGGATGATTCATATTCGTATCTTCAGTTCAGTTTCTCCAAATTTCCTGCACAGAGGACACGTGTAGATATGCTTCAGCTGCATTACGACAGGAAGACAAACGAGCTATTCGAGGCCTAAATGAAGCCCCTATGAAGACGTCTGACTGCTGCAGCTGATATTGGCGTCATCTGTCAGGCATCTCTTTCACCATATGTGTCTTCTAAGATAAATAATTACGTAAAAAATTGGGTCTTTTACAGGGACAGAGAGTATCAACCGTTAACTCATAAGACGCTTTCTTTCCTTTTTTCTCGACAACTTATCACTCGAAAAATTTGCATTTCAGATCATTTACATAAATCATTCATTTGCTTCTTTCTTGCAGTCTGTATAATTATGAAATTAAAAATCTTTATGGAGTTGCATTTTCTCTTTCGGGTCGTGCACGTAGCACAAAAATTATGGGACTAAACAAATAGGTATCAGTACCGATAGAGAAGAGTTTCTTTAGCAGACAGTTTCATTTTATGAGAAAATGGTCATAAAAGAATGAATCTAAAATTTAGGTTCAGGGTTATGGTTGTGTATGTGTACTCAGTTTAAGACCTGACATTACCACACGTACACTGGCGTATGTCATGGTGCTTTATTTTGCAATACAGCGAATTAAGAACAGCTTTCTGTTGAATAATATAAACGCAGGATTAAAAATCGTTTACTAAAAATTGAGCGTTAAAAATCATCTTCTGGTCAAAATGACAAAGAATCTTTGGAATGAATGGCCATCAATCCTCAATTTTACGAGAATTTAATATATATATTCTAAATAAAATAATTAAGAGTAAATTAATAAACCTAAAACTTACATTAACCAATGATTTATTATTAGAAAACTTTTTTCATATATTATCTTCAATATGAGATAATATATGAAATTATTATTATAAGAATATTAATAATATAATATATATAAATATTATTATTATAAGAAATTATTATAACAAAAAAATATCAATAAATAGTCTAATTGCCATTTTAAAACAGTATAACTTCTCTATTGCAGTAAAAACCATTTAAAATTTTTAAGTACTGAAAAAGTAGTCAATGTAGTCAATGATCGCAGATTAATTGACTTGTCAAGAGGAATAAACGAATCTACTATCAATCAACAATAACACAATTAAGGGAAAATGTTTCGTCTTTTTTCAAGTAAGGACAAAATTATTATTTTGTTAAAGCTAGATCATAAGTTATTAACAATACTAAATTAATAGAATAAATTATATACATGTACATCTATAGTTATTATTTAATTTACACACTGTATATTAAATGCGTTCAAAATATTTTATAGCCCTTAATGAAATTTTTTGGCACGTGAAAGTTTTCTAATAACATTAGTTCTGACTTAAAATCAACAACCTAGAAAAGAAACTGTTTCACTCTGTCTTCTGTCACATCTTAAAAATAAATTTTTCTTTCTCTGCTGCAGATGTTCGCAAAATATTTACTTCTTAAGACAATATTTTGTGAAAATAATGATTGTATACATTACAAACTGAAATGAAGATGTTCATATAGCTAAAGTACCTCTGGAAAGCTTGTGCTCTGTAGCAAATTCACTTATTATTTAAGTTATGACTTATTAAGAATTAATTTTATTATTATTCTAAATTTATGCTACACAACGTGTATTTTATTTAATATCTGTGCTATATATTTAATTTTAATTAGGGTTTTTGGTAGTTAAGATTGATATGTATTTTCCACTCGTTACTCGTAAGCGCACTGAAACACACAATGGAATTTGGTGCCTTTCTACGTAATAAACTTGATTTTATATTACTTAACATAAGTTTACCTATTCTTATATATACCACTAGAAGTAGAAAAATTAGCTCTTTAATTTAAGATCACTTTCAAGATTCTAGCCTTAACAGATTTTAAGTTACTGTAAATTATTTAACTGAATTTTCCACTTTGCTTTGTGTCGAAAGTGAAGGGGAAGGAATCGAAAAAAATGCAGTTTTCTAACATTTTTGCCCTTGCTAATAAAGGGTTTCCGGTGGCTTGAGTTTAGGTTTGCAGGTCTTAAAAATTTTGGCAATTAGTTGGCATGGTTAAATTTGTGTTTAGTTCAACGCCTCGGAAAAAGGAGAAATTTTACAGGGGTATAAGGTGGAGTTTGTCGTACTGGATTTTTCACCCTTTTAGCGGGTTTTGGCGTTTTATGGGATTCCTCTCTTAAGAAAAATCGTTACAGGGGTTCTTCGTCCTCTTTTGGCTGCACTTATTGTTCTCTTTTGCTTCGCATTTTTCTTCGTTATGCTTTTGGCTCTCGCTTTTGAGCTGCAATTGTGTCGCCTCAGCTAGGCTATGGGATACTTGAAACCGAGGTTCTCGTGGCTATTGCCCGAGAAGAGAGGAAATATGCCTCCTCAGTAGTTTCAACAGATCTTCATCTAACGAAATGCTCGAGAAATCTAAGCATCCTCTTAATTGCTGTATCAACGGTCATTTTATGATCAACTACAGCAATACATAATAGTAGCGAACTTTGTTTCCATCCTGGTTTCTACCTTAAATTCTACCAGAAATTCAAGGATCCCTCCGTTTTTGGATTCAAAAGTACTCCATCGTCAGCATGCTCCAGAAATTCAAGTATCCTCCAAATTGAAGAATCAACTGTCCTTTATGATCATCTACAGGAATGTGTTTCTCCGCCATCTTCTACCTAAGTTCATCGCCTTTCATCACGGACTGCTTTTATTCCGCCCAGGTTCCAGTTTCCTTTTCCACTTGACATTGATGCAGTCAACCAGAAGGGAAGATAAGTGTTGTTTTTTTTCTTTTTATAGAAGCAATCTATCTGGTCAATAGCTATATTTACAGCCTTAAATAAAAAATCTAATTATGGTTTGATTAAAGTTTTTTCCCTTTTTTTAAGGATTCTGAGGTCTTGAGGAATTTAAATTTTAGTTTTATTTGATGAGAATACTGTCCCTGCTAAGGTTAAATAAATTGTTAAATAAAATAGAATTGCTTCCGTTTTAATACTCTAAATTTTCCTAAAGGGGGAATTTTGTTGTAAATCAATTAATTGAATCTGAATGCTAGAAGCTTTTATTTTGTGCAATAATAAGATGTAAATTTTAAATTTGTTCTGAATATTGGTATTCTTTTATTTTCTGTGCAATAATAAGATCTAAATTTAGATTTGTTTTAAATGGTAATATTCTTTTAATTAAGGTGCAATAATAAGGTTAAAGAACTTTCATAGGTGTAAAGAAATAGTTTGTTCTGAATTTAAAAAATTTTACTAAGTTATGCTTATACTTAGTTAGCACTTACAGAAATTTGATGTTTCATTTTGAAATCACTGAATTGTTAAAAACACATATAAATGTGTTAGATTTTTCTCAGGTTATTTTTTTTCACTCCCTGGAGAGAGTTAAACAAATTTTATTATCTAATTGTTATTGTCATATTGATTTAATTTGAAGAAATAAATGCTAAAAATTTTCTTGAAATTTAATATCGATTATTGCGCTTTTGTTATGTTTAAGTTACACCTTTTGAGATGCATAATTTACAATAAGTTCACGAGCATCAAGGATCGGATCATGGGTTATTTTGGAAAATTCACAACAGAATGTTATTTTTTTTTATATTTAGCTTTGAGGCAAATTGTTAACTTTGTTCTGCAGTGTTCCTTCCATACGGCAGTACGACAGAACACTTGTTCATATTGCTAAAGAATCTCGGGAAAGCTTTTTGCGTATTTGGTAAAATGATATTGCATATTTGAGAGATTACAAATTCTGAGCAACTGGATTAGTCAAAACGTAGATAATGTAAAACAGTGGAACAGCTTTAAATTGCCAAAACTTTTAATTAAATTGTCAAAACATTTATTTCCCAGTTAAGAGTTTCAGTTTATGTTTATTTAGGTTCAACATTAATCACGATTATCAAGAATTTAGCAATTGGCAAAACTTGTAATTGCTAGTTTAGATTGTCAGTTTACGTTTGATTGGTTCAAGATTAATTACGATTCATCTGCCTCTTTGAATGACCATTATGCATTTATATATGTACGCATATTCACAAAGTGGAGAGTTTCTATTTCAAATATTAAGCGCTGGCAGCAAATTGTAGTATCCTTAACATGTCTATAAAAACATGCAAAACTACCCGACACGTAGAAAATGATTTCAATTTCATATAGATCTTAAAGCACTGAAATTTCAACAAAAGAACTTTTGTTTTAGCGATTTCATATCTTTCGCTTTTTAATATAAACCACACGATCCATTTGAAATAAAATCCAAGTTTCTAAAATCTTTCGAAATGACTTGTAAATGTTGCAAGGAAAGAGTCGTATATAAAAAGTATAATAGAAAGAATAAAAAATGCGCGTTTATCTGATTAATCTAGTTGCAGAAAGAAATTCTCGAATTCATTCACTAAGGAACTGGGAAAGTTTAATCGCAGTTCAAGCTTAAGGGGAAAAAAACTGCTAGAATAGTGAAAAGAAGTGGATAATGTAAGGATGTTAGTTTTTAAAGAAAGCTGTCAACTCCTACCAAAAATAGATGCGAGGATTTGTTGTAGTAAACGGTAAATGAATTCACTCAGATAAAATACGTGTGTTTTCAAACTTTTCGGCGGTTATAGGTTAGCTACGTGAAGCTCAAACGTGTAAACTCTTTTTTTAGTCCCAAAAGCTTTGATAAGTGATATAAATACGTCGTAGACTTCGTGACGGTAGCGAGAAAATGCAAGACGGGTTCAATTTTAACATCTGAATGTCACTGCTGTAACAACCAAATGCATTATGATCATTGAGTACAAGTATTTGTGCGGTAATCGTAATCTTTATTAAATAATAGAACCAATAATCGAAGACTACTTCCAACGCAAAATTCCATTTCGTTGTAGTACGCATATTTTGAAGCCATTAGAATAATTTTAAAACTGTTTGATTTAAATATATGAATTTATTTCTGAATTTAAAATTAAAGAGAAATTTATTTGGAGCATTTTGAGCACAAAATCAGTTTATTGGTTTTGTAATTGTAACACTTGCTGTGGGTTCCAAATATTAATAACTTAGCGATATCTATTACCATGAACATAAGACGTTAAGTTTATTCTGTGCGGTGAATTATCGCCACTAAAACAGCTAACCATCAAACAAACAGCCACAGGAAAACACTTATTCTACCTCACAACTTGTGAGTTAAATTAAAACACACAAACACAAATTTGCTAGTTAACCTGGACCTGGCTTAAAACTCAAAGCCTTCTTTCACAACGGATATAAATTCAATAGTTCTAAGGTAAAGAGACTACAGGATTTCCTATACCGCCAGATAGAATTTCAAATCCACACTTATCAAACAGGATTTAAACTTCAAGGTAAAGTATTTCGAGCAAGATCAGCTAGTACCGCCAACAATCTGATTTTTATCTTGAGGGGTAGGACAGCGGAAGCAGGCCCAACTTTCACACTTCTATTCGTAAAATTCTACACTTTATAATGAAACTGCTAACACTCAAAATCTACAAAAGGAAGGAACCTCGTGGCGAAATGAGGCGAAAAGGAAAGTAATAAATAACATTTTGTTTTGAAACTTAAACATAAATGCCACAAATTAATTTATTACATTTAGCTATAAATCATTCATGTCATTCTATATGTTTTATGCATGCCATTTGTAAGAATGATTGAATTGAGCCAACTATAGTTCGACCGCCTCATCCGCGACCATGAACACAAACACGCATGCGCCATTCGGACCGAATTATTCTCAGAATAGCGTGGAAAGATGGGGACTTTCTTTCCTTCCAGCATTCTCTTTCTGGAGAAGAGAAGACTTTCACGTGACCTTTCACGTCGCAGCAAGTAATAACGCCCCTTTTGGACGATTCTGTGTGTTTTGGCAGAATGCCAGCCAGGGTTGCGTTTGAGACGATCGAACTATATCAGTTATTCTTTTTACCCTTTGGCGTTGTTTGAAAAGCTGCATATTAAAAACCCATTAAGTCATGTAAAAAGTTTATTAGACTCGGTAATAAATTTGCACAAATCTGAGATGGCCGTAACATTTCCAAGAGCTCTGTTTACATAGTTCGATTCTGTCTTCAATCCGTTACTCCTCGTATTTGCCAACGAGGATTTCGTTCATCCTCTGTCTTCTAGATGGTATGTTCAGTGCCACTCTAGGAACTGCACTTTAGATCTCCAGGTAATATGGTGCAAACCCTCAAACTGGTTCTAGAAATTTTACAACTGATGCGGAGCTGCCTTTATTTTCGTTAAATTTAACAGATTTTATAGATCCATAAAATCTCTCATTGATTTCCCTAAACGCTCCGTATATAATCATTACTCTGAATGAAAATTACCCGAAGCTAGTTACGATTTCGGTAACCCAGAGATAAAATACTAGTTCGCGAAGAGAAAGGATCTGAGTTTGAGCTGACACTAATTAATGTCACTTTACAAAGTGGCATTAATTAAATAATGTACTTTAGGTATGTTGTCATTATTTAAGGTAATTAAGATGAATAAATAAGTAGTTTGCTTTATGACACTGCCATGAATATAATGCTGATGATATTAGAATAATCGAGATTCGTAGTTGGCATATCTTATATTCATCTACTAGGGATTCGAAATTCTGTGTTAAACCAGAATTTACTAGTGATTCGAAATTCTGTGTTAAACCAGAATTTAAGTTAATGGCCGTCAATTCGCAATAGAATTAAGGGGAAATATTTTTGCAAATCACTAGAACGTAGAAAATATCAAAGCAATCAATCTCAGTTTTAAAAATAAAGGCTCTAAGCATTATACACTCTCAGACAAAAAAAAACGACGCACCGAGAAGATACAAAGCAAATTGGACACAAATTTGTATGCATACAGGTTTCGACGGAAAATGCAAAATTTTTCATTTTGACTGCCATTGAATGAACGGTTGTCGCTACAGCGCATCTGATCTGCGGAACTGGCGGGATATTTAAGAGGAGAAATAACGATTCCAGGTCATAAATTCATCACGAATTTCATTCCGTGTACTCTGGTAGACAGTAACTATGCCTGGCATACAGGTGCGCGAAAGATAGGCGCAGATGTCAGAATTTGAGAGAGGTCGTCCAGTTGGGCTCAAAGAAGCCGGTTGGTATTATCGGCGAATAGCTCGATATTTAAGCAGGAGCGATGACACTATTAGACGATGTTGGCAGGAATGGGTGAACCATGGCCGCACACAGAGTCAAGAAGGAAGCGGTAGGCCTAGAGAAACGGAAGAACGTGAAGATCGAGCAATCGTCAGAGCGTCACTCACAGCCCCAGATGCATCATTATCATCGATTGTACGTGCAACTAGTGCTTCAGTGACCGCAAGGACCATTCATAGACGGCTCACAGAAACGGAGCTGAGGTCACGGCTCACCTTGCACCAACTACCATTGACCTCTGTACAACGTCAAGCCCGTTTGCAGTGGTGTCGGGCTCATTCGCACTGGAATGTCACTGACTGGAGTAGAATAGTCTTCAGTGATGAATCCTGCTTTGAACTGAGCCCCGATGACCAGCGAAGGCGAGTCTAGAGACGCCCCGGGCAGCGGTGGGATACCAACCTGACTGTCTTCCGGCAGACAGGCCGACAGCCAGGAGTGATGGTCTGGGATGCCATATCATTTTATAGTAGGACCCCTTTGGTTGTCATCCGTCGCAACCTTAACAGCACAGCGGTACGTCAACGAAGTTCTAAGTTTCGTTGTGTTGCCCTTCATGTCACGCAACCCTGGGCTTACATTTCAGCAAGATAATGCCCGCCCCCACACTGCACACGTTTCTACTGCTTGCCGAACATTACCTTGGCCAGCAGGGTCCCCGGATCTCTCTCCTATTGAGCACGTTTGGAGCATTATGGGCAGGGCCGTTCCAACTAGCTCGGAATGTTGACGATCTAAGGCCCCAGTTGGACAGAATTTGTCACGATATCCCTCAAGAGGACATCCGCAGCCTCTATCAATCGATGCCAAGCCGGATAAGTGCTTGCATAACGGCCAGAGGGGGACAAACGCGATACTGACTTTTTCACTTTGTGAAGCTCTATCTCTTCAATAAATCATCCAATTTTACTCAAACTGTAATCATTTGTTTTCTTGTGCATGTACATCACTTCTTCCGATTTTCGTCCCATTCGGATAACTTCTTCTTGGTGTGTCGTTTTTTTTGTCTAAGGGTGTATATATTTTAAATATGGCTTGAGATGTTATTCATTTTAATATTACATAATGCAGAACTGATAATGGCTGAATCAAAAATGCAAGGCTATAGCTTCTTATAATACGTACATCTAAAAATGAGTTTTTTCATTTTATCATTATAAGTGATTCATCATCCGCAGTATCGGCACTAGTCTTTTTTATAGCCTGGTGCTTTTTGCAACTTCTAAATTTTGCCCTTCGGCGTTTCCCAAAATTCTAAAAACTTTGCTTTCCTTAAATTCTGCTGAATTTGAGCCCTTAATTCGACCGCCGGCCCTCACCCCACCCGGCAGATCAAGGGGAATTTTTAGCCTGAGCAAATTCGAACAAACATACGTACAAAGCAAAAGCGTTAAGTTTCTTTAAACTTTATATCAAAAGTATTTTCTTATTTCGGTAATCAGAGGCGTTTTCATAATTTTATGACTTGCATTATTACATGTGACTAAACATTATAACTTTACATTGCGTTTATGACTTAATTATTTGGGCTTATAATATACAAAATTTGAAAGCAGGAGAGAAACTCGCAAGTGAAACATAAAATTAGTAACGTAACAACCTTCAGTTTGGCGTTAAGTTAAATTTACTACTCCGAGGTTAAATCTACTGCTCAAGGTTAAATCTGCTACAAAAACTACTCCAAACTCAAGGTTGTTGTGTTATTAATTTTATATAGTAATTTAAATTACTTAAGTTGTGTGAAATAGATAAAAGAGTCATGATGGTCTATAGGATTTTACTGTACCACTGCATTGTAGCGAAAAAGAATATCATAAACTTGATGATAAAAGGAGAAATATTCTAAGTTTTCTATCAGTTTTATAAGTTTTGTTTTTTCTCTTTCCACCCTTCGTGACAGCAAAAATGTATATCGTGTAATTCAGTCTTCCTTTATCGTTGACTGCTCCTTCTGAGTAATAGCTATAGCAATGTGTTGTTTTAATCCACTAAATATCGAGGGTTGGATGTTTGTGACATTAATTCCCTGTATTATTGGGGTTATCACATTAGTCGACCGCTGAGGCTATAATATCGGAAATTAGTAAATGGAAAATGGTTATTATTATAAATTATGGAAAACGGTCTGATGTATGTTTTTTATTTTTTCATTAATGTTATACTACACATTTTCTTATAATGTACAGGTACATTAAAATCACAGAGATAGTTATGACTGCTCCTGTATTGTAGCCTACTTATAACAACTCATATTAGAATTTTTTTGACTAAAATTTTTAAATTGCATCTTTTTTGTTGTTGTTCTAATTTCTAGGAATGTTAGGTTTAATGATGTATGTCTGAAGTCAGAGTATTAAAATCAATAAACGAAAGTCCGAAATTAAAAAGATTTTTTTCTTTACATTTTTAACACAGGTTTTCAGTTTTGCGTGCCTAAATGTTAATATTTTAGCATCACAGTTTTTACACCTTTTTTATTATTCTGCAACTGTGTAAGAAAATATAATAACTGAGTTTCTAAATACTGTTTTGTATTGGAGAAAGGATTTTTAATTTGACTAATAATGATAGATTTTTCTTGATTAAAACAATTTAACATTGGCTAGTTTTTATAAAATTAAAAATTTCTTGAATGAATATGAGCAAAAATTATTTTTTCTTTTATTTATAAAAAAGGGTTGCACTTTTCAGTTAAAGTTTAAATCTACAAATATAAAACTGAAATAAATGAATTAAAGAATTGATCAATTAAAAACCAAAAATTAAACTGGATAGCATAATTCTAGTAATTTTTTTAAGTAGCTAATTCATGAAAAGCACAATGTTCTGAAAAAAGAAATAACGATAGTATTGAATATTTTATTCCAGGACGAAGAGATCTCTATCAATAAAAGAATACGAACAATTCCTAGAAACTTTAGCTAAAAACAAGAAAACTGATGTTTCAGAAATGAAGCAGAAAATGGCGTCATGTGGTCCACCAGCAACTTCAAAAACGACGGTAACTCCACCATTTCTTAAGCTATTGTAGAGAAAGTTTCTTTTTATATAATTCTTGAAAAAAAGAAGTTTTGTTATTTTGATACATTTTACTTTATATGTCATATTGTCCCACAGGGTCATTAGCCCAGAAGGGCTGTTAGTTTTGGAACGGCATTTTGTTTACTATAAATGTCCATTTCACTTTTCAAATTGTTGCCACCAAATATTATCGTCCTGTAATATATTTAAAGAAATTAAATAATGAAGAATCTGCGCGAAGGTCTGTGTGTTTCTTGCATTGGGAAAAAACAACGGTACCTGGAGCCTTCAAATTTTGAATAGTCTAATCCTCCATCCGAAATGGGCACCTGGACTCCCGAATTTCGAATTTGTTTAATTATCTATTTCATATTTTCTAAAACTTTAGCGAATTTTTGATTAACAAAATCAACGATTTGAAAGCGACCAATGGCAACACTGTACGGAAAATAACATTTTTATCTCCAACGCGCGAGACTGTCTTTTGAAAATGCTAAAGATATGCTGTTTTTAAATATTTTGTGATATTGCTGTTGAATTGAATTTTATGTGATTTTCAGTTATGATTATTTAAGAACATGATATTTAATAAAAGTAACACATAAAACGTTAAAAAGAGACCCTTTTGGCGCAATATAAAATCTGAAAGCTTACAGATTTTATTTTTTGTCTTTTGTTATGATTCATTCAAGCAGCAACCAATAATGGAGTATTTTAAATCATTCCGTTGATGGATTTATCTTCGAATCGAACTATCAGCAGAACTACGTAATAACTTATAATTTTCCTTCAGTGATTTATCTTCAGTTAGTCAAGTGTCATTTGGTTATTCGAGTAGGAGGGAACTGAGTACTGTCAAAAACCGGAAACCATTGAGATGCATATGCAGCATTCTTCCTAATTTTTAAATGTATTTGATCCTTGAAATATTCTGTGGACAAGAGATGACAATTTTTTTTTCGCTAGAAGAGTTCACAGAACTATCGTATATGGTTGCTTCGCATCCTGGTTTGGTAAAAGCTAGCTGCTACATTTCGATTACATGACTGTAGAGACTGAATTTAACTCTCATCTTATTCTCATTTCCATTTGAAGTGTTTGCATTTTAACGTCTGGTAAAGTGTACCATAAGTATTACATATTATAGCTGTTGTTTTGAATTTTTGAAGGTTCTTGAGAGTGATACACAGTAGTGTAAAACTTGGTTCCCTACCAAAGGAGTATATGTGCTGTAAGTTGAGCTTAACAAAGTAGATGAACATATCATGTCAGACTATGACTCGTTAGCAAAACCATATGATGGATAACTTATGAGTGTACTTGACTGGTACAACATGTGTTGAATCTACTTGACAGTTCATTTAGTCAGGCAGTACTGCGACAACAGATCCATACGATAATTCATATAAATGCTGTGGAACATTCAGCTAGATTTCTATTTCCATTGTAATTTTCAACAGATCCTTTCCACGGTAAGATTCTATACATGAGATCGCTACACCACGCTGGAATCATTAACGGCTGTTGGGCACGTCTATAAGGCAGATCGGGAGGACACACAGATTTCACCTTTCGAAAGTATACATAATCATCACCACCATCGCAAGGACACACAGTCTTCAACAGGATCGGGAAGATTCTTTGCGGTATTTATATACGTTACCTTTTTTCTGCTCAGCTCAGCCGCAAAGGAGACATGCAAATTTTCCAACAATAATCAATCTTTGCCCATCGTGCGAACCTTTGGAGTACATCTCGTATAAAGATAATGTAGCACCTTTGGAGTCTGCATTATCTTTATACGAGATGGAGGAGCGCCTTATATTGGTGGATAAACAAAGAAACTGCTTCGTGCTAAATTCATGGTCCTGTCATTTCCACAGGCTTTCATTCTCCGTATTTTGACATTCAGTAGCCCATTATCCCTGTGCCACGTTTATTGCTAATTGTGGAGAATCTTAAAAATCATATTTAACTAACATATGGATTTGAATCGCGTGCTGTTATGTTTATTGTACTCACTGAGTATTATGTACTCAATGAGCACCATTCGAATCGTGAACTGTGAAATGAAGTTTTATTTTTCTCTATCATGGATGTTATTTTTAATATGCCATATTTTCGCCTGAAGGAAGAAATTTGAATTACATTTTCTGTTCCAGAAGCCTCTTCTTCAGATTTTATATAACACATATATATTAATTAAGTTCAACTACCGAATATCAACGTGGTGATAGTACGTTTTGCGAATAGTCAATGAATCACCTGAAAAAAAAATTGAAGGCAAGACAGAAAGAGAAAAATGAAACTGCCAAAATATAGGCAGTATTTAGCCTTTAAGTTATTTGTGAAATTTTTCTGCTCGCATTTTCATTAATTTTTCATAGACCCCCCCCCAAAAAATACGATTTCCATAACCGCAGTTTTTTTACGATTATGTAAATTGTGTAAACAGTTAGTAGTAGCAGAATATTAATATTTATCATCTAGGAAGGATTGAGTCATTTCTGGTTCTTTCTTTTCCTTCTTTATAAATATGCAAACATAAGGGTACCCATGCGTCCTCGGTTTAGTTGATTTTCCGTATTTCTGATAGCTGGAATCTTTATAAAATTATTAAATTATCTCATTATTGTTCGATATCTTGCTTCTACTATAAGGTTCTCACTTTTGAAGTGCTTTATTTTAAATGTATTTGCACACATATCAAAATTTTTTACAAGAATGATTAGGTTATTTAAATACGCAAAGCACTCATTATTTGCCTACTTGGTGGGATGCCTTTGTGGAGGTCTTTCTAAGTGAAACTGGCTCTTATTCTTGCTACGCATAGTTTTATATGGGAATGAGTGAGCCTAAGCAACCAGCTAAAGGAAGAAAGATTATTTTGACACTCAAACAAAAACTGGGTACAAATGCTAAGCTAGACAAAGGAGAATATTTTCACAAGCTGGTTATGGATTTAGGCATTGTCATTCAAACTATACATGATTTCAAGAATAAAAAAATAATTCTTGAAATTTGTCCACGATTGTAACGCTCAACCTGTGACAAACATAAGGAAGTCGATTAAGAATTCTATGTAGGATAGACATGATACTTGTTTATTTCATAGATTAATAAAAATTTAGCAAAAGACTTTTCTATTTCCCATTGTTCATGGGAAAAATATTGTTTTTTCACATTTGTTTAAGCACTGGGGGCTCAATTAATTCATGTTCAGCGTTGTTCTCTAGCTTTAAGAAACGCTGTGATATTAGAATCGGGAAGTCTATATGAAAGATGAAAAATTAAATACGAATCATTCAGCTGTAAAATATGTTATTAAAGAATTTGGTGATTACATGAAAAAGAAGAATTATCCGTTGATATTCCTTCATTGTTTAAATATTCATTGTGTTTGATATTCCTTCATTGTTGGCTAAACCTTCATTGTTTCTGAGATGGGCATGTTTCGAAAATGCTTCTCGACTAACATAAGTAATGTAGTAGGAAACAGAAACTTCAAATTATAAGCTATTTAAACAAAGACATAACATTATGCTGTGCAAATGCTTTCAGAATTTTGGATTTCTCTTTATAGCAAATCTAGAAATCCTAAATCTGGGGAAAATTTTGAAAATAAAATCGCTTTTCATTGTAACCTCAATTGTCAAAGTAGATGGACATTAAATTTTTTACAAAGCGGTGCTCTAAGAAATTTGTTCCATAAGTCGACTATGGGCAAAATATGCAGTTCTAACTACTATGAGTCATATCATCCTGTTGAGCTATCTTCTTGTTTAGGGAAGATTGTTATATTCAGCGTGACTTCATTGATCCAGTTGGTGGATCAAGATGTCACATCAGCAATGAAAAGAATTTATAAGAAAAGTCTTTCAAATAATACTTAAGAAGCACGAAAAACTTGTAAGTGTTTTTGGAAGAGATTAACAATTTTAAGTAGTTTAAACTTCTTTGTTAAGTCGTGCAATGAAATTAAGATTCTATCTTTAATTAAAATTTATGTTTATATCAGAGAAGAAAGTCTGGGCATCAAAATCGTTTCTGTTAATTCTGAGGTTGAAAATATGAATGAAGAATAACTCGAAATTGGCAAGAATGATGAAAACGACAAACTTTGATCAGATCATGGTATTAATAAAGAGTGAGCGAAGAATATAGTACACAAGGAAGAAAATATTAAATGGAAACTTCAAGGGTGAGCCACAATGAACTTCTGGAATATGTAACTGTATGTCTATGTAGGGCAGCAAACTGGATTTGAATTTAATGACATTATAAGTTTGTATAATCATTTCCAAATTTGTCGAAAGACTCTCAACATCTCTTGCAAACCGAAAAAAATGCAACGTGAAAAAGAATTTTCCAAACGAAAAACTGAAAAATTATGCTCATTATTTTAATTAAATTATTTTAATTATTTATAATTATCTTAATTAAATGCTATTTAAAAATTTTTCATATTTCGTTTTCTACATAATTTAAAACAGTTTTTAGTCATCCGGGCTTCATGATTTTCCTTCCATACACCTGTATTATTTAAAACTTTCGAGTCAACTCAGATCTCAACTCACTGAGCAGTTATTTTTATATGTGCTAAATTAGTACAGATAATCGAAATTTTGGTGGTTAGAAAACAGATATAACTAAATTTCAACGATATAAATCAATTAGAAGTTGTTTCCAAATGTTAATAACTATATTAACTGAGCCATCTGAAGCCTTTAACTGTAACTATCTCATATATCTGCTAATAATAAAAATGAATGTTTAGGCAGAAATTTTGAAAACTTGTTTTGATGGGTGAATGCATGTACGAATGTTATAATACACTTAAGTGATAATGTTACTTTATTTTTGTTTAGCCCACCGCTGCTGGAGGAGCTGTTAGTCGATTGACAGATCATACAAAATACACTGGCACTCACAAACTGCGATTTGATGATTCTGGAAAAGGACGAGGCAAAGAAGGACGAGTAGACAAGCCGAATGCTGCTGGTTATGTCCAAGGTTACAAGGATCAGGGAACGTACGAAGAAACTCACTGAGTTGTTTGTTCGATTGTAAATAGACATTCAGAAAGTACATGATATTTGCTTAGGGACCTTAATTTTGCTTGCTATTGTTATTCAAAAAGGTACTGAAAATAGAATGAATTACTTCAGATAAAAGATTTACTGCAGAAATAAGTGAGGAATTCCAATTCTAGGCTAATGAAAATAATGTGTACAAATAGTACACCATATCATTAACTTAGTTTTTTATCTAATTACATGCGAATCAAAGTTTAAGTCAAAAATTATTCGGCTGCTAGCCTGTTGAGAAATTTATGGTTATTTTGTTAACAGAAAACATCAGATGGGCCCAAATCTAAGATTAATCATTACAAAATAGAAGCTAAAATAGATTTAGGAAGCAATGAAGGTGAACACATGTTGCAGATGATCTACTTGTATAGCAAACATATTTGAAATAAATGCCGCTCTTTGCATTAGGAAAATACTACTGCATTTGAAAATTCAGTTTGGATATAAATGAGTCCAGTAGGACTCATTTATATCCAAACTGAATTTAACTTAAAACTGAATTTAACTAATTTAACTTGTCTTTTAATGGATAAACTACTTTCATGAACCCATCGTAAAATAAATAAGTGTGGACTCATGCCAAAGAATTATTATACATATACGTTTGGCTTACCAACCTGTTGTGTCGTGTAATAGCTGACTTAGATACAAACTCATCATAAATAATGTAATGAACCAATTATATGACAATATCAAGTTTATGTTTTATTGTGAAGTTTTTTGAAGTATATTTTTTCTTATTCAGAGTCAGACTTGAACAGAATTTTCTCATCTAATTTATTCTCATATGCAATTAAATGATCGTAAAGTAGGGAAAAACTTTTATGAAAAATCAGAAGATAGTTTTAAACTGAGGTAATTTATATTATATATCCATATCCTAGTTTATAAAATTTTTCACACAGAATTCCTTCATTACTGAGTTTTATTCTTACCTAAAATGGTCAAATGTCAATTAACTTCGACAGAATTTCGGAAAATTTCTTCGAACGTATTGCGTGCACCTTCAGCATACTTGTTAATGAAATTTTAATGCAGCAAGCAATATAGCAACATGGAGCACAAATTCCAAAATGTTTTTTTTATATTATTTGAGAAATTTTTATTAATTTTGAAAGAGAATATGTATTTGACGCCAAATGTCATCGCACCTGAATTTCTTTGACTATCTGCATGATTAAGGTCCCTATGATCTTTTCTGTTCATGACATCTAATCGCACAAATATTCCAGGAATCAGCTTATTGAGTGTAAAATTAGCTCTCATAAATTTTTCAATCCAACGTTCATGAGTATTTAATATTTCCAAAAATAAATATGTTTCAATGCACCTAATTGATTAGATAGTTTTTGAAAGCATTTATCGTATTGTGTGCAAGTCTATTTTTTAAATTCAATGTATAGTCATTGTAAAATATGTGGCATTTTTGGCTACCATTTGGGTCTGAGGCTTTACGTGTGCTAAATGTCGTTACGGCTCTCGTAATGCAGTAAATAAATGTACAGGATTGTGATGTTTTTAGCGTTAATATCTACATCATTAGAAAATACAGGCAATGCATCTTCAGAAATAACTTAGTGAATATTTATTTTAAAGTGATATTCAGAATGTTAAATTATATGGGATTAAATTTAAAATATCATGTGATATTTTAAAAAGAACGTTGGAAACATGCATATATCTATATATACAAGGTAATTCGAAAGTAACAGAAAAAAAAATAAAAATTTAATAATTCGAAAAGTATAGGCAGTAACACGATGCGGTTTGATACAGACATGCACAAAAAAATTGGGAATTTTTTCAATAACGGACAATTTTATTGCTTAAAATAGTGAAATTTTTAATTGAAATCACCCATGACTTCAAGTAAATGGCTGACGGACGTTGTTACCTTTACTTAACATTTGACCAACGTCTTACATCGGCCGACCAAAGTTATTGACCAAACTGAAATAAGTTATTCGCCATCTTGTAATAGGAATTATAGTTAAACACTCTTAGAAGCTGTTCAGAGCGTCATGCCACGTCAGACAGCCATTCTCGTGAATGACGAAATCTGACGCTGAACGCCTATAACCTTAACTGCGTAGCGAATATCAACCCTGTCGGTGAAAATTGCAACTAATCTGACAATAAAGTCCTTAATTTTTAAAAGAATCCCATGAATCTCTGCGAAACCCGCATTGTGATACTGTCTATATTGTTTTAATTCTTGCGTTTTTACTTTTCCTCTTACTTATGTATCACCCGGTATATACAGCTTTCGTCAGAATAAGAAGTGAAAACTTTGAAAGGCATCCTTTTTTTTCTTATGAGAGACAACCGATTTCTAAACTATAATTGTAGACTTGCTTACTATTAAATGCAGCTCCTTTTAAATTTTCAAAATCAACTTGAAATTTATTTATAAACTGAGGTTACATGTAGTGAAATATATATACTTCCGTAATGAATGTGCATAAAACAATAACTAAATCCTCAAGCTTATAGTAGTAGATATTTCTTAAGAAACTTTCATGTCCCACTGAATTTTCAAAAAGTTCATAAAAATTCGAAATTTCGCCAGAAATTTAGCTTATGTATTAATAAATATGTTCTGAACATTTCATTACGGCAACGTAACCAAAACATGGCATACAGAAGGGCTAACCAAATGGAAAAGTAGAAAAAAAAATATTCAAATAATAATTAAGTCCAAAATAAAGCAAATATTTATTGGATATTCATTAGATTTAAAATAAACTGATGGATAGTTAGTTTAACACTTGAAATTACAATAAAAAAACTCGAAATACCGTTCATTTTTTAATTTAAAAGTAAAAATTAATGTGTTTGAAAATTGAAATGTATTTTTCATCATAATTTCATATTAAGTTGAAATTTGCATTCTAATCATTTTTTTAAATTTATTTAAAAATTGTGAGGAAATTTTGGAGTTTTGAGGAAATTTTGTGAAGGGAATTTTGAGTTATCAACTCCATAATACAGATAAATTGTCAGGAAATGATTCTTTTTTATTCGTTACAAATATTATTACTGTTACGTTCTTCACTTTAACTTCATTTTTAACATAGTTTTCGTTCGAAAGACTGTGCAGTAAGCTTGCAAAAAGAATCTAAGAGACTTCGATTTGAAACCAAAACTATGAAAAATTTAAAAGGTGTCTAATATTCGACGTTATAATACTGTTGAATGTGTATAAATAAAGAAATTTGGGGTTGTATAATTGTCTTGTACATATAATTGATGGCAAACGATGCAAAAATATTTAATAAGGAAAAAGTGGACCAGTCTGAACTCATCAAAAATGTACAAATTCTGTGATAAAATATCATTCAGAGATCGAGATAAACCTTTAAATATTTTAGTGCCATTCCTTTCATGCAATTTAAAAAACTTCTGAATAAAATTATGCTTGTTATGTTATGCTCTTCAATTCATTCATGCATACTGTTACATTACAAAGTAGAGTATTTCTTTTATTGCTATATTGTACTATACAATGCAAAAATAAATTGGCTTACACAATATTATGTCTATTTTAATCCTTATTTCATCTGAAAGCATAGTTGCACGGAACCATATACGAAAGGACAATGAACTCAAAGCATTCACATAAAATTCTCTTTGCAACTTAGTATTCCTTATGTTAATAAATTAATTTCAAAGTAAAGCATTCGGACACTTTCATTTATATATATGTGTGTGTGTATTAAATGTAACTGAAGTATATCAGAAACAAAATACTAAGGAGGTAAAACGTACTATAGCGTCACAAACTTAATTTTGTATAAGATTGAATCCTCATCAAATACACGCACAAACTACGCCAAAAAAAATTACAAATTTCTCTTTCCAAGTTTTATTCCGCATTAACATTTTCTAAAAATCAAAGCCGCATGATGTTCGAGGAGAGAAGTATGAATGATGCATCATATTGGTTCTGATATAATTGATGTTCTATCGAACAACTGTCGAAGACTCGGAAATTTGAAACTTTCCAACTGGTATAATATATACGAGTGCAGGAGTATAATGGTTATTAAAAATTTCACTGCATACCACTAGATTAGGGATTTCAAATCCTTTTCGTTATTCATTCAAAAGAATGTCGAAGCTTGCAAAGCAAGTACCTCTTTATCCCTATAGTAGGTGTCGAGATTAATATTCTAAAGGATACTGCTATCCCTCTCTAGCTGCTGTAGGACTTCAGTGAATTTCCGAAGTGCCAAGGGACTCACTATGAGAGGGCTTCTACACAGTCCAGTCACATTAATGTGACCACCACGTACTTTCCATGTCAGAGTTAAATAACCAATCACAGAAGGCAGGTGGCAGCACAGTGCAGTTGAGCGTATATAAAGGGTGTGTGAGGGCTTCGGAAAACATTTCAATCGTTGGCGTAATGCAGAAACGAAGCGATTTATCCGACTTCCAAAAGGGCATGATCATTGGCTTTCGGGCCAAGGATGGAAGCATTTCCGAAACGGCTGAGTTTGTGAACTGTTCGCGTGCCGCCGTGGTAAAAGTGTACCGTGCATGGCAAAATGGGACTGTCCAAAATCAGCGACGTGGCAAATGTGGTGCACCACGGGCCATAGATGACAGAGGCGAACGACGGTTGCGGAGATGCGTTCGGGCAGATAGACGGGCTACCGTTGAGCAACTGACCACCAAAATGAACCAAGGGGCTACCAAAAGTGTCTCCCAAAGTACTATTCAGCGAACATTGCTGCGTCTGGGCCTCCGAAGCAGACGCCTGGTTCGTGCACCTATGCTGACTGCTGTTCATCGACGGCGAAGGCTAGAATTTGCACGCCAGTACAGCAGCTGGACGTCCACTGAGTGGCGACAGGTTGCGTTTTCGGATGAATCGCGTTTTATGCTCCATCGGACAGATGGACGTTGGCGTATAAGGCGTGAAACCTCTGAAAGGAACCACCCTGCAACCATTGCCGGAACGGTCCAAGCTGGAGGCGGGAGCATTATGGTCTGGGGAATGTTTTCCTGGCATTCTCTAGGTTCACTGATCATTGTGGAAGGCACAATGGATCAATACAAGTACGCATCTGTCCTTGCGGACCATGTTCACCCCTACATGCGCATTGTTTTTCCTCAGGATGATGGCATCTTCCAGCAGGACAATGCGAGGTGCCATACAGCTGCCAGTGTACGTGCGTGGTTCGAAGAGCACCAGGATGAGTTTACCGTCCTCCCCTGGCCAGCAAACTCACCTGACTTAAACCCAATCGAGCATCTGTGGGACCATCTCGATCGAGTTGTTCGCGCCATGGATCCTCAACCGCGTAATCTAGCGCAGCTGGCCACGGCATTAGAGTCGGCATGGCTCAACATCCCAGAGAACACCTTCAGGGACCTATGTGACTCTCTTCCTGCACGTCTCGCAGCAGTCCGCTCTGCGAAAGGTGGTTATTCTGGCTTTTGCAGATGGTCACATTAATGTGACTGGACTGTGTATGTATTTATTGTTCACTCTAATGTCATTGCCCACCAGCAGCCGAACGGTGAAATCGCTGAACATTGGTAGTTTCGTCCTAGCGAAAAGGTTGGCTACATCAGCGCTTTCGTGGTTTTCCCTGTGTGTAAGTTATATACGAGCCAGTTTTCCTTAGAAAGTCATCCACGAAGTCATCCCTCTCCTTAGGTAGATAGCTCTAGTGTTGCTTTGCCATAAACTAAACCTAAATCTCCTCCACCTTCATTTTTAGTACATCTTCTAATTTAGCAACGTAAATAACAATAAAAAAGAAGTGCCATTTTTGTGTTGAGCAGCAACGCTTAAAGTAGAACTTGATTTATTAATGAAGCACAACAGGGGAAATTATTTTAAGAAGAAAGAAAAATCTCTTATTTGTCTGTGTACAATTATTTCAATTCGTAGTCTTTTCAATTCAAAAATTCACCTGATAAAAGTTATACACGGTAATAAGTTATTGTTGCTGAAAACCTTGACTTTTCAATGAATAATACTCTGCTAATATAATGATAAAATATTCATGTAATTTAAGCCTAGGTACTTTAATTGACCACATTTTTTAAATATTAAACCTATATGTAATGCATGGACTACTCGATAAAATTTAATTTTCGCATCTGAAGAAAATAAATTTTAAATATGTATATACTCAGTTATTGTTGCTTACGTATTATCGCAAACACCTTGGTGACGTTTGGCGAATTTTACGGAAGAAAAAAAACAGTTACTTTTACTGTAAAAAATCATATGTTACATACATACATACAGGTTGGTCATAAATGAACTTTGCCAACATCTGTACTTCTAGCGTCCGTTCCGATTAACCGATCGAGATGAGACTGCAAATATAGTTATTCGGAGGTATGCGCACGAGAGTCTGTGAATGGTAACACAGAGGATCTCACGGTTACAGTTATAGTTACAGAAACTCGAAAGTATCGAAATGCAACGCCAACGTTTTCTGGTCCCAAAATGCTCAGCGCATGCGAAAATCCTAAATAGCGTTGGAACGGTACCGATATGTCCAAAGACGGATGTGTTATACATAACGGTTTTCCCTGTGTTCTAAAAACCGGCCAACGAAATACGATCTGAGAGTGCGCAGAAATTTGCATATAACAGAGGCAAAATATCAATCACAGAACGCCGATCGCCAGATATTCAGCGTAAGAAAACAATAAAATGCCAGTCGGGTACGCGAAGTCGGCATTCGGGAACTCGCACATGACGACGAAATTACTCTTCCTGGGAAAGTTCGCGGTGAATTGATAAAACTGTAATATCAAAATGGGATGAACGCTACTACTGGAATTGCGTAGGTGGAATGCACTCAATGACATAGTTTGGATGCAAGATGGTGGACCTCCACATACATCGAGGTTTGTTAAAGGGTCCTGAAGCAGCATTTTGGCGATCCGCACATTTAGAAACTGGTTTATTTTTATTCTTGCCGCCTAGAAGCAAACATTACGATATTGATTTCTTGACTGCAATTTATGGAATCCATTGAAGGAAATTATTATATAATTTCTTTCCACTCCGGCAGCATAATTTTACTACGCGAGATTGTTATGAAAAAAGTACAGGACCGGCAAGAATTAACTCTCTAACTCAAAATTGTTCATAACGTTTTAAATACTTAATGAATTTTCATAAAACAAAACATATTTTATTCCTTACAATGATAGAATTCGTCAAATGATATCTCATTTATGGAAAATTCAGTGGCGGACCATGGCGCAACGTCTACCTTTGTGTGAGCGGGCTCAGCTGGAATCTCGATACGAAGTAATGCGGTACGTGGTACAAATACAAAGATGGTGGGGAACTGTGAAAGGACCTCATGCCTTGGACCATAAGGAAGCACCCTTCGAAACTAATGGGCTATGTTCTGTATCTGATGTTAGGATACGCAGTCGCCGCTCAATATCCAGGACGGAGGAAAATGTGCAAGTGGTTTAGGATACGCTCAGTCGAAGTCTGAAAAAGACAGGCATCTCACAAAACACAATCCGAACTGGGATCGTAACACTTAGAGAAAACCAGGAAAATGCCCATGCAGCCAGTCAGTTCACCTGGATGAGGATCTAGGTCGATCTACCAGTATTCAGCGATTTCAGCTCTCGACCGCTGGTAGGTAGCCCAAAGAAAGATATTCGAATATCGGCAAGACATCACACTTTTGGTATGCCAATTTGATGTTCTACTGCGACACGACAGACCTCATTTTGACCCTGAAGGTCATTTACCACATTCAAGGACACAAAACTCTTAAAGCGTAACACTTCCTACCATGCTAATAGATTCATCTTTACGAAACAACTGCCACACCAAATAACAGCAGCAGTAAGCAAGCAAACACTGAGAACTGCCACACTGATGGTTTCGAACATTACAAGAACACGGGCCCATCCCTAACTGAAAGCAAATGAAAAACGACGTCACATACATGCCGCAGTGCTTATTTCTAAAGTACAAGAAAAGGCCCAGTAAAGTACTCCCACGCATTTCATATCAGGTTCCTGAACTCGAAAATCTGCCACCATTTCTGACGAACTAACAGAATCAATTTCACTTGAAATTTTTTTATAATAGCGTTCACTTCGTACGCAAGAAAGTGCATATATTATGTTGTGACTGATTTTTATGAATTTGCTAAACCGGTATCACATATTCATGTCACCTTCAGCAGAGCGTTAAAAGAAACATTTCACAGGAATTTGGGTTTCGGAATATCTGATTTGTTGACTTACAAGTAACCAGTTCTTTGGAGAAATCGTAGGAGGGACAAAGTTTCAAACGAAATATTTTCGACACAGTTTGGAAAAGTCCTGTGTACCTAGTAGACAGTACACCGGCTTCAATGAAACATGTTTCAACTAAGATTTCCCTAATTTATAGAAAAACTAGAGCATCGTTTCTCGAAAAGATTTCTAGTCTCGCACATCGTCAGATGTAATAATCTTTATCCCTGCTATAGATTTCTTCATCATCTCTTCTTTCATCTACACTAGAAATTGGTGTTGAAAACTGTATTTCATTATTCAGTTCCATTGTCTGCCTATCTTTCCCCGCAATATAAACTTTTTTACTCATTTTATTATATAAAACTCATAAAGCCACTGAAACAGAGTGAAATGCATGAGAAATGCTCAGTTAATTTATAATATAGGTATCACCAGATTCTAATTCAATGCATGATGTTGCTAAAGAGGAACACAGAAATTTTGTATACCTAGACAGTTTGTCAAGGACAGTATTGTCATTTTTCTATTTCTTTCCATTTCTATCACTTATATATAATGCTAAAATAATTTTTCAAATAGCGAAAATCATGAGAGTTCTCAAATATGTTACGAATATGATGTACATAACTTACTAATACTCGCTGCTGTGCCCTTACCTATCTATGAATGTGAATAAGAGCTACCAGCTAAGAACATATATGAACGCTTACTAGATCCAGGATATTTAGAACTGGAAATGAGATAAGTAATAGAAGTTAATGTCGACAAATAGCAACACCATACGGTGTAGGGTTTCTAGTGGAACATAATTTAATATTTTTATAATATTATTATTAAGATTTTCTTAGTGGCAACATGATTTAATGTTTTTGCATAGTTGTTTAGATTTGCGGTGTGGCAACAAGGAGTTGAGTTCAAAATGTTGTTACTTTGAGTGTTCCATGATAGTCGTTTCGTAAGCATTATTCTTTAAAAAGCTTGTTGTACTATTTTTATGTTTAAAATAAGAAATATGTAACAAATAGGTATGAAAGTTATATGAAAATAAACAGGCTTTTTTTTAAAGGCTAAAGTAAGTATTTATTTAAATTATGAAACGCTCTGGATGTTTTGTTTCGATTTTGAGTTTTCACAAGTATCTACAGGTTAAATTTCAGTTAACTTCTAATTTTCGCAGAAGAAAATAAGGATTTCAGTAACAAAAGTCAAGTTTTTGCTCAGAGTTCTCCGCACTTTAAAAATTATTTCTTTACTGTAGCCTCAAGTTACGAAAATATTCGAACAAATTTTCATCTTACGAAACATTGCAGTTTGAGAATCTTTTGAAACATTGCATTGTGCTTTATCCATTTTACTTATATATATAT